>BLKR01016694.1:0-21954 GCA_011170035.1 Teleogryllus occipitalis | reverse complement strand
TTTTTTTTTATTTATTTCCACCTGTTCGGCATTTCTGCCTTTCAGGGATGTTAACTTTTACAATATAATGATTTGTCATTCCTTCTCACGCTACTTGTCCTGATTGTTACAGGCTGTTTTTCAGTGTATAATTTTGAAAATAGAGTATACTGATAGGGAATTTATACTGGTAATCGTCTTTAAATAAAATATTTGTGATTTAATATGTAAAATTAATAGATGTTGGGAACTAATGCCGCTGAGTATTTACGGAGGTCTGAATTTATCCTTGGGAAATCGTGAGCATATTCTGTTTGGTTTTGGGTAGTTTTTGCCAAGTTTGAAAATGGGCGTGGCTGGAGATCCTGAAAGAATATCGAAAAACTTTTGAGAGGATTTTAGTATGTATTCTTGTATTGACTCTATTCGTAATTCTCTGTGAAGTTGCTTGTTACTAATAAACCAGGGAGCCTTAGTTATTTTTCTTAAGCATTTATTTTGGATGATTTGCAGTTTTTCAATATGTTTTAGCTGCGTTACACCAAATTGGGCAAGCATACGTGATTGTTGGTCGTAATATCGATTTATAAATTGAAGTTCCACATTCAATACTTAGAGCTGATTTAGAGTTTAGTAGAGGATACAGTTTAGCAATTTTTACGTAAGTTTTATTTGTAATTGTTTTGATGTGATCTTTCCAGGTTAATTTCGAATCGAGCGTTAGTCCTAAATATTTAACTAGAGTTGGTTTGGGGAGCCATTTTATTATTGAATTTTGAATTTTAAGGGGGGGCGGAGTCGGTGGTCTTCGAAGTGTGAAGACTTTTGCTTGGGATTTATGCGAGTTTATTTTGATTCTCCACTGTTCAGACCAGGTGATGTAAGTTGTTAAGTCATTCTGAAGGTTGTCGTAACCGCAAAGTATATCCTCGTGGGCTGTAAATAAAGCGGTATCGTCTGCGAATAGAGCGATTTCTGAATCAGCTGGCTTTGGGATATCCGATAAGAATATGCTGAAAAGTAAAGGTGATAAGCATGATCCTTGAGGGACACCGGCACTAGTTTGACATTGACAAGAATACGTAGAATTTATTCTTACGAGGAAATGACGATCTACTAGAAAGCTGTCAATAATTTTATAGAGGTAGTTTGGTGTACCTAGGCGTTGAAGTTTAAATAGTAGTCCGGGGTGCCACATTTTGTCAAATGCCTTTTCGATGTCTAGAAATATTGCTAATGTGTGTTTGTGTTGATGAAATGCATTGGCTATGAATTCTGAAAGTCTCAGGAGTTGGTGCGTTGTCGAGTGTCTGTTTCTAAAACCGAACTGAGTATTAGGTATAGCCTTTATTTCTGATACATATTTGTTTAAACGCGTATATATAAGTTTCTCGAATAATTTGCCAAGAGTTGGAAGTAAACTTATCGGTCTATAATTGGATGGATTTTGTGGGTCTTTTCCTGGTTTATTGAACGGGAGGATAATAGCAGTTTTCCAATTTTTAGGAAAATGGCCTAGTCTAAATGCCGAATTGAAAATGGCAGTTAGAGCCGCGAGAGCCTTCTTTGTTAGTGCTTTGAGGGCTTTATTACTAATGTTATCATATCCTGTTGACTCTCTAGATTTTAATTGATTGATTGTTTTTCTGTCTTCGGAAGGTGAAATAAACTTGATTTTTTCTGGAACAGTTGCAACTTGTTTCGCTGATTCGGATAGAATGTAATTGTTGTACTGGTTGTTGTAAATTGGATTTGGAGTGAAAGTTTTCTGAAAGTGTTTGGCTAACAAATTGGCTTTGTCTTTATCTGAATATGCGATTTCTGAATCGCTTTTTAGAATTGAGATTTCTACTTTCTCTTTGGTGATTCGTTTGATTGTAGACCACATTGGTCTGCTGTTAGGATGAATTTGTTTTATTATGTTCTGGTATTCGGAATAACGAAATTGTTTTAGTCTGCATTTTATTATTCTGGAAATTTTATTTAATTTTACCTTCAGGTCTGGTCTCCTGGTTGTTTGCCAATATCGCCTAAGGTTATGTTTAGTTTTGATTAGATTTACTATTTTCAATGGTATTGGTTTTCGTGTTTTAACATTTGCGGGACATTTTGTTGTTGATTGTTCAATAGTTTTCTGTATCGATTGAGTTATATCCAGTACCTGCTTATCTAATTCATCATTAGTTTGGATGTGGTTAGGGTATATTATATTGGTGTCAATTAGCTCCTTAAATTTATTCCAATTAATTCGTCCCAAGCTTTCATTACATTGTATTAATTGGGCCAGCGGCGAATTGGAGCAGTTTATTTTGATAATTACTGGGGAGTGATCCGAGTCTAGTTCGGGCAACACTGTTTGAGTTAAGGGCAAATTGAGATTTTTTGTCAATACTATATCTACTTGTAGTATATCCGGAATAACATTGCTGTTATAAGAATAGTGTGTTGGATATTGGGGGGCCAAAATATGAATATCCTTGGATACTGCGTTGGTAAATAATTTTGTACCGTGGCTGGAAGTGGTATTGCATCCCCATATTTGATTTTTACTGTTTAAATCGCCAGCTAATAATATACTATTGGTATTGTTTTTAAAGATTTCATTATAAGCTTTTAATGGGAATTTTTTATTTGGTGGTTTATATGCTGCAATTATTTCGCAATTATTGTTACCTATATTTATTGTTACGGCTGTTGTTTCAAGTTCTGGGGAATTTGGGCTATGAATCGCTTGATGCTTTAATTTGTTCGAAACTAGTATAGCTACACCTCCTGAAGCCACTTCTGAGGTTCTATCGTTTCTGTATATTTTGTATCCTGGTATTTTAAATTTTTCATTTAGCACTAAATGTGTTTCTGTAACACACGCAATATGAATTTTATAGTGATGCATTAATTGTTCAAATATTATCTGCTGCCTTTTGATACCGTTAGCGTTCCAGTTTAATATTTTTAGTTCTTGGATTTTATTTGCCATTTTGAAGGATTGGCATTAACGACTGCACTGAGTTTTGAATTTGGTGTATTATAGCTGAAATTACTTGGTTTACTATTGTATTAACAAGTTGAATTACGTCAATTTGAGGTTGTGGGCTTGTAGGTGGCCGTGCTGTTTGCCAAGCTGTTAGTTTGCGTTGGGGGAGACCGGGAAAGTTTTCGTTATTTAAAAGAATAGGAGGTTGCTCACGTGTTTCAGTTGCTTGATGCGATTTACCGAGATTTTTCTCTGAAAGGAATGCTGCCCGTGACCTACGAACTTCTTGGTACACACGACAGCCACGATAATTTGCTGTGTGCCCCTCGCCACAGTTAGCACAAATCGGTTTGGAATTTTTGGGAACGGTACATTTAGAATAGTGATGCTCTCCATCACAACGAACACACCTGGAAGTTACGTGACAATTAGCTTGAGAATGTCCGAATGACTGACAATTTTTACATTGTACAGGTGAATTACGTTTGACCCTAGGTTGAATTTGAATGATACAATTCATGAATTTGTTTACATTGTAGATAGATTTTGCTTCTTCAGTCTCTGATAAGTCCATAGCACAAGTTTGTAGTGGTTGTCTTTGTTTATTATATAACCTACATACTTTAATTACTGGGTAATTGAGCCTTTTGAATTCTTCATATATTTCACTTTCTTTAAGAGATTCTGGTACTCCCTTAAGCATAACTGTAAAGATTTTCGTCGAAGGCTCCCTGTATGTATAAAATGACACTGATTTATCTTCACAAAATTTCTTATAGTTTCTAAAGTCGTCTATATCGGTGAAGAAAACCTTGATTCCATTCTGGTGTGATTTAGTAGAAAAGTCGTTTTTTGCTATTGCCTTGATATCATCTAATATTATTTTATAGTTTTTACCTAACACATGTATGGGAGGGATTTTCACTACTGGGGTAACATTAACTGGTTCATTTGGAGTTTCATCTTCCGTTAATATTTCATATCTGTTAGCAACTGGCACGCCATACATATCACGAGAATCGTAAGTTCTTGGTTTTTTAGCAGGGTTCTTTTCCATAATATTTGATTCACTACTTACATTTTGTTGAGGGGGTTGGCTACTTAGCTGCAATAGTGAAGAATGCTGGATCTGCGGAACATGTTGAAAATTTTGATATTGTTGCAACTGCGGAATAATTATGCGTTGCTCAAGAATGTATTGTAGAAACTGCTTTCGTTGGTCTTGCATCATTTTCCATTGTTGCTCTGCCTGAAGTTGGCGGTTTTGTTGCATTTGAAGATCTCCTGATTGTTGCTGAGCGGATGGAGTGCCCTCGGTCATTTCCATATTTGAGTTTACATCACCGTTTGGATTGTTTAACGCGTCTAGAGCATTTTTAATTGCTTCCGCTGTAGAGTCTGAACTTGGATCCATGTACACTGTGATAACGTGGAGGACACTAGCCTATGCGCGTTAATCACTTGGTAGTCCACTGGGAAATGCTCTGGCCGAGACCAGAGCATATACTTTTGAACACGTACTGGTCGCACTGATTAAATTTTGTGTTTAGCACTTTGTAAGAAACTAAGTGACTATTCGTTAGTCGTTTCACTGCACTCGCCACTCTTAGCACTAGCAAAGTGACCACTGCGATGTGAACTTGAGCTGCGGAGCGCGATGTGAACGCTACCGCTTCTCTCGACGAACTGATAACCTTTCGAGGTAGTTCCTGCAGGACTTTCCCTGTGATAAGATCATAATCCGGACTTTTATTAGGATTGATAAAGCGCTGAATTGTTGTATTAATTTCGTTGGAGGAAAAATATTGTATTGGAAGTGATAATTGGCAGGGAGAGTCATTACATTGAAGTATTTCTCCATCTGCATTGTTCTGTGAAGCCACTGGTTCAAATACAGAAGAGAAATGTTCTGCAAATCGTTCACTTTTTTGTACTGCACTTCTTGCCCAAGCCCCGTCTTTTTTCTTATAGGTGGTACGTGGATTTTTGGACGTTTAATTTTCTTAGTAGCTTTTCAGAGCGAATAGTTTGTTGCAGCAGTTGCTGTTTGTGATTCTACATATTGTGCAAATGATTCATTTCTTAGCTATTTCAGCTGACTGGTAGATTTATTTAAATTAGCTTTGTCTTCTGGGCGTCTGGTTGTCATCCATATTCGTCGCAAACGGTGTTTCTCTTTTATTTTTTCTCTCCCGTTCACGGGGATTGTCGATTGATTAATATGTACTGTTTCAGGTATTGAATCCCATGCGGCCAGTTGAATACAGTTGGTCAAGTATTCAATGGCTTCATCAATATCTTCTGAGTTTCTCAGTGGTACGTTTGCTGAAGGGTTGCTATCTAAAATTTCACGAAATTTGTTCAAGTCTGTGTTGTAAAGTTGTAAAATTGTTGTAAAGTTCTGGTGGCGTAGGGTATTGTATTACCTCAGAGTTAATAGTCAGAATTACAGAACAGTGATCTGATGACATGTCATACTTTGGTTCTACTCGGATTTTGTCTGTAGTTATAACTTTAATTATGTAAAAATCTAGGAGGTCCGGCATTTTGTTTTTATCGGTGGGCCAGTAAGTCGGTTCTCCAGTAGACACTACAGTGAGATTATGTCTAGGTGATATGAGGATTGTTAGTAAATTTAGAACTGAGCTTATCTGCTCTGCTTGTTGCCGGGATTCTTGTAATGTTTCCTATGTCTGTTGGCTGGTTGGTTACTGCATGGGGGTAAGATCGAGCATTTTTAAATTGTGTGCGAGTAGAAAAACGTGAGGCATCCGACGAGTATTCTGGATTTGAATTTAATTGTGGATACTCATCCGCATCTGGTTGGCAATGAACTGGTGCACTATCATTTTTCCGTTGATCACTTGTTGAATAAGTTTTTTTAATGAGTAGTTGATAGATTCTACAACCTTTGTGGTTTGCTGGATGTTCGTCTTCGCAAAGTGCACATTTTGGTTGAGTTTGATTATCTTTCTCTTATTATCTAACAAAGCCCTAGATGTGTGAAGTGCGGAGGAGATCATCTTACCGAAGAGTACACTCTTCTCATCTCCTCACTCTCTCCTCACACATCTAGGGCTTCGTTTGCAATAGGCGCGACTATGGTTGTACTGATGGCATCTGTAGCATTGTACAAGGACTTTCTTTTTATATGGTGGTTCAAACTTCACTTTGGCGTGCATTGAAGTTGTGATTTTGTAAATATCTGCATTGTTCTGTTGGGGTTCTAAGTCAACGTAGAAAAGACAAGTTGTTTTTTTTGTCACTCTTATGACGTATATTATGTATATTTCTTAATTTATGTCTAGTTCTTCGAGTTCATGCTTCGAATGCACTTTGTTTCAACTGATGGGTGTACATGCCAGAGGACTACATGAAATGCTCTCCCTTGCTTAAGTTGATAGGTGTGGTACTTTGCCTTTTTTTCATTTAGGAATTTTACAATGGATCTGTAGCTTTCTATTGTGCCTGGGTTGACTTTCACTTCGTTATTGTACATTTTATATGTGCATTCATTTTGGCCGTTAGCTTCTCGTAGTGATTGTATGAATGATGGCATATAGATAAAATTTGGGATAAAAATTGGCGGTTGTTTTGCTTGTGAGGTAACTTCAGTTTCGTCCTGCGCTTGCTGTAACTCTTCAGTGCTGTTAGAGGTGATTTTAGCGATTTGTAAAACTTGGAACCTGTTACTTAAATGTATCTTACGCGTATTTGATATGTCTTCTTGCACTTTAGTTGCTATATCACTGCTGTTCTTACGCTTACGCTTATCAGGGCGAACACATTGCCAAGTAAGCAATTCAGAATTGCACGGTACCTGGGTTTCTAGTGATGGTGTTGTCGCTTTCTGCGCCATGTCGCTTTCTGCGCCTAGTGGTTGAAGCATGTCGACGTCAGGCTGTTGTGACTGGGAAGTTGTGTGTTGCCTCGATTGCTCCAAAAGTTGTACTTGACGTTGGGATTCTTGAAGCTCTTACTGCAATTGCTGTATTTGACACTGGTACTGTTCGACGAGTAGATGTCGTTGTTCCTGATGATATTCTGCCAGATGCACGTCAAGATCTGGCACGTTGCAATGTTGATTTTCTGCCATCACACTGACCCCGCTACCGGGGCCGGGGCCGAGGTCAAGGCCACGGCCAGGGCCGCAGCCAGGATCGAAAACGAAGCCTAAGTCTGGCATTGAATGTTTATTGAACTTGTCGTTAAAATTCATGGTTTTCTTCTATGATGACAATTATATATACATCAAGTTCTTCGACAACGCAACCGCTATTGCGAACTTATCGCGAACATTCGTTATCGAATTTAGTTTTAACAACGAGAACCAAAAACAATAGTGCGAATACGATTTGCGGCGGAGCTCTGCTAGTCGGTCCGCACCGCACAGCGTCTCGTGCTGAACTATATTAGATGACATGCGTCGATTAGTTTGCATGCGGCACTAATGGGGGCGGGTTAATTTTTAATTAATTTTCTTCACACTCCATTGTTATACTCATTTGGCGATGATTTTACGGCCGGATACCCTTCCTGTCGTCAACCATAAGCACATTGCACATAGACGACACACACAATCATGAAACGCACTCAACTATGCCCAAGGCGGCATTCAAACTCACGATCCTTCGTTCCGAGATCGCCACGCCACTACTGCCTTAGCGATATCAGCTACCCGTATAGGCGATTAAATGCGAGAGGATCATCTATCAGTTCGGTTTTCTAGTGACATCCGTCAGCGGACATTGTAAGACTACACCGGCAGCGCAGATCTGACCCTCGCTCGCAGTGAAAATAGACACGCTATGCGCAACTCCAATAACGTTTTCATCTTGATAAAAAAAGAAGCCGATAGATGGTAATTCAAGGGACGAGACTTTCTCCCACCACCTGCCATTTCGATCCGTTAAAAAGGTCTCTTCTTCCCATAGGAGTAATGTGCTATTAACAAAAGATATGAGATAACGCGGAGAGTTCCTCCCCAGAGCATCTACGATACACTTCGATCGTTTTCGCGACGCTTAAAGGGACGCGTAGTTTAAGCCTCGATGAAAATGAATTTCCTTGAAGATATCAGCTCAAAATTGTACATTTTCCCTCAAATATAGTTCTAGGTAATTATATCAAGAAGAAAATAAATCAGAATTTTCTTCTCTTTCCTCCTCTTAAAAAACCTTCCCTTCCAACAAAAACATGTTTCAAAGACCAAAATAATTGCAACATGAAATCAGTTATAAACGTCAATGAATAACTGTAGGGATTGATTAACGCCGTCTTATGGGAGAGAAACATCTGATTGTTCTTTTCGCATTTTAGTGATTTATCTATTTTCAGGCGGTGTATTTGGTTTGTTTGTGTGTCGCCATTACTTGTTGACAATTAACTGGAAGTAAAATTCAGTGTTTTTTGCTGTACAAAGACAAACAAACAAGTTAAAAATTTTAAAAGGTTACTGAAATGTTAACGAAATTAAGATTTACGAGTAGATGCTCCGGTCAAAACCTACCAACAGTCGAGTTTATTGTCAGTATTAAATCCCTGAATTAATTTATTCATAGAAAGATTAACTATTTTCTGCAACGAATGGCGATTCCGTGAATTCGAACGCTA
The DNA here is from genome assembly GCA_011170035.1 of Teleogryllus occipitalis. Taxonomy (NCBI): domain Eukaryota; kingdom Metazoa; phylum Arthropoda; class Insecta; order Orthoptera; family Gryllidae; genus Teleogryllus; species Teleogryllus occipitalis. Next base: position 13,388 of record BLKR01016694.1, on the reverse strand, counting down.
CAACGAGAACGACAGCGTATCGAACAGTTTTGAATTTGTGCTTCTAATCTTGTCATATATTTCTTCATTATCTTTCCATCTTTTTATGGAATCTATTTATTCTATAAGTCTGCAAAAATTGCAAATCTTCCCAATATCCACCCGTGACTACACACAACGCACACTCACCACTTCCAGTCACAATTCAAAACAAATTAAAAATTTTAGATTACAAAACAGAATAACCTCACCTCTTCAGATCTTCATAACCCTATTCTACCATCAACAAATTCACGCACAAACCAAAACAAACAGGCTAGGAAGCGCATTAAAACAAAATCTCGTAAAGCTGTGTACGCAAGCTGACTTGAAGACAAAGACACTACTATTAAGCCTAAAAAAGGTACTATTTTTTGCAGCGAGCCATGGTCGCCATCTTCTCTCCATTTTCATTAGGAAAGTTACTGGTCCGTACAAGTCACAAAAATCCGCGCCCAGGTGACGTCACTTCGCCTTCAGCGGATGGCCTCCCTCTCCACCCCCTATTGGGTCGCCGGTACGTTCGCCGGAAGGTGCCGGTGGTGTGGTCTCTAACCCAAACCACATCCTCTCTAGTCCCCTCAACACAGTCCCGACAGCAAAATATCTGACTACGAGCATATAAGCTCCTCCGCCGATCTGGCTCATTATTCTCGATATTTCTATACGTGAAATACGGCAGTTCTGCTATACGGCAGTTCTGCTATACGGCAGTTCTGCTATACGGCAGTTCTGCTATACGGCAGTTCTGCTGTCTTCGACTAGTGTTGACTCTCATTCTTCACCTTGATTTCATTGACTTTCATTCATCACTTCTTGATATTCTCTACGTACGAGTAACTACGCTGCCCTCGACACTTCCGTTGCCTTCCACAAGCAGAGGGACTTTCAGTCATTACAATTCTTCCATATATCATCCTCGACAAGGTACTACTGCCTTCGGAAGCCCTTGCACCGGCAGACTTTTGCAGTGCATTTATGCACTTTCCGGGAATGTTAGTCTTTCCTTTCCGGGAATGTTAGTCTTGAATACCGTCTCTACATCGGTGCGTGTTGTACGGCATTCGTTTTCCCGGCCGACTGTTGGAAGCTGGCCACGTGAGTTGCTGCCTGCCATTTGCTGCCATTAGTGAGCACGTGACCAGTACCGCGGTCCCGTTTCGGCGCTGAATGTGCGTTCTGCTATTGCTGGACCCTGCGCAACACAGGGGTCTACACTTAAAATCAACAGCATCTGTAAAGTGTAAGTTTCATTTTCGCCCTTCGAGCAGTGTGACCTGTAAATTTACGTGGCAGGAACTGAACAGTTATGATTCACCAGAATAGGAGACGCATTATGTAAAACGCCTTCATCTACGTTAAGTTTCATTTCTCTTATCTCAAGACAATTGTACAAAAAATTCTGTTATAATCAAATTTCTGGCTCACCGAACGTGCGGTTGAAGACAACGCTGTCGCACTTGTATGATGTAGTTATTCATGTATTAATTTATTAATTTAAGTTTAATATTGTAGAGCTACTGACGATGGGAAAAAGTTCCCCTAAACACGTGTATAGTTGAATTTTCTACACAGTCAATTTATATAGTCTACTATTGTGGTTGATACCTTTTATATCCTGAAATTTTAATCAATATTATTAATTTGAAATGTTAATATTTTGAGCAAAATGGATTTAGACCAGGCCGCTCATGTATAGATGGGATATTTACATTACGAAACCTGATTGAAAAAAGGGTTTGTAGAGGTTTAACAATTCATGTAGCTTTTGTAGATCTACACAAGGCTTACAACACTGTTCCACAAAACAAGTTGTGGACCAGTTTATATACGAATGGACTGTCGGTAACTTATGTTAGTGTCGTAAAAGAATTTTACAGCAACTGTATGAGCATGGTCAAAATAGGCAGTAAAGTTTTCTCAAAATTCCTGGTTAAGAAGCGCCTTCGACAGGGATGAACTATGGCACCGACACTTTTTAAGATCTATTTAGAGGAAGCCCTTGGAGAGTGAAAGAGGAAATGTAATGGTATGAGCATTCCAGTCGGTGGTGAAATTATGTTTAACTTACTCTTTGCCGACGATCAGGTCATTGTGGCCGGTGATATGGATGACTTGAGTTATATGCTCCGTAAGTTGAAAGAGGAATATGAGAAATGGAACCTAAAGATTAATATGTATAAAAATTAGTATCTGAAAGTGGGAGATGACGAGATGGAAGATATAGAGATAAAGACTGGAAAAATTAAAGGTTGTAAAACTTTTAAATATTTAGGTGTCACATTATAATCTAATGATATTAATAATAAAATTGGACAAGGTAAAAGAGCTATACAACTAAACCCTATTCTGTGGAACGATAAAATAACAAAACGAACAAAGCATATTATTTACTCCTCAGTGGTTGAAAGTATCACTACTTATGGTGCAGAAATGTGGGAACTGAATAAAAGAGAACGAGACTGACTCCTTGCACTTGAAATATATTTTTGGGGAAGAAACAGTGGCACTTCCAAACTGGAACACGTACGGAATGAGAAAATAAGGGATATTATGGGCGTTAAAATAAATATTATCGACAAAATTGAAACCAAACGCCTCCTCTGGTATGGGCATCTAAAAAGAACGGAGGAGTTTAGATGGCCTAAATTTTTATGGAAATGGATTCATCCCGAGACAAGAAAACGGGGTCGACCACCAAGAAGCTGGGCCCAAGGCGCATCAGACGCGATGGCTGCCAGAGGACTACAGGAAGGAGACTGGAAGGATGGAGAAAAATGGAGATCGGGAAGCGAGAAGCGGAGTTAGCCGTAAAAAACTCGCTGTATATGCATGTGTATACACACACACACACACACACACACACACATATATATATATATATATATGATTTTATTTTAAGATCTATCTTTGAACAGATTTAGTTAAGAAAAAATCGATATTTTCTATATTGTCAGAGCTTTTTAATTTGTCTCTACACTTATCCCTACACATTTTTTCAGGAAATCTGGAAATCTGTTTGATGTTTCATGTGAAGTACCTTTCAAAATCTAAATGTTCGTTTCAAACTGGCAGGATCAAGTGTTCCATCAGATCGATCAGGAAATACCACAATCGTCTAAAGGTTTAGGCGCTTGGATGGCTAGAGTGAAACGGGGAAACAGACCGATAGACGGACAGACGGACAGATAGATTGATGCACCAACGGACTGACGGACTGACGAATAGGTGGACCGATGGGCAGAAAGACTGACAAAGAGCTGGACGGACTGATCGACTGACAGACGGACCAACGGACAGACTGACCGAATGACAAACACACCGACGGCCTGATGGTCAGACGGACATAATGACGAACCGACTGACAGATGGGCGAACATAGACGGACCGCCACTCGGAGAGACGTATTGCCGTCAATCTTTTTTCGGTATCAAGGACATATTAAATGTACATTTTTAATGCACAATGATTTAGAGAAAGAAATTTGCTACATGAAAGGAATACTGTGAATTCCCGTATTTGTTTCTAGATCAAGACAATACTATTTTTTCTGTCAAAAAATCACCGATTTCAGTCGCAGCATTACAATGCTATCTCTTTTCTACATAAACGTAGTAAGGTCGGAAAGTAAAAATACTAACGAAATAATAGCCGAGATACTTATTTCATTGTCGACTAAAGTAACAACCCTGTAAACGTACAAATCATCGTTTAGGATCTCTGCAATATATTGCCTACATTGCCTTTGGCCGGGGGCGGTAGCTCAGAGCATCAACTGATGTCACTGTAGCGCCTCTGACCGGGAGGTCCTAGGTTCGAGTCCTGACGACGGCAGGATTTTCGATATTAGCTTTTCTACTAGGTCGAATTCAATCTTTGTCTGGAGGAGAATTCTAGCGGCCGGCTGTTCTGATCGGTAGCTTTCCGTAGTTTCTCCGATCAACACCAGGCGAATACCGGAGCAGTACCCTAACAAATGGGCCACGGACCGCGCGCGATCTTTCCTTCCTCTTCCTTGTCCTATCCTCTCCCCTTTCACACACACTTACACTATCATGCACTACACTACCACATGTTCCGGGAGACCGGTCGGGAGCTTAGAGCTTGTCCCGGCTGGGGCGGTGCCCCGCTGGTGGGAAAGTCCTGGTTAGGGGGAAACCCCACTAGCCGACGGTAGGTCGGCGCCGGATCTCGCCATCCAACGGGGGAAGATCAGCGCCATCTCCCGAGGAAAAACATGCACTACACTCACGGGACTAAGGACCTAAGCTGTTGACACGCCCGGAATCGCTAACCAACCCACCATGCGACAAGAGTAGAAATCCATGCTCCAGCTGGATTGGAAGCCTTGGTGGGCAGGAGAACTACCGCTTCCACTACCTCGCCCTTTCGGGCTGCTAATGCCCTTCTCAGCGTCATGAAGCGGAGGGGAAGGCCTTCTTGTGCGTGTGGGGGCGTCTGCGGGCAACGGCGAGGCGGCCCAGGGCCGGCCACCGCTTCCCTGCGGCCTTGTTAGCGCACGCGCTCCGTCCCGCTGCCGCTGCCTCTCGTCCACCGTAAATCTCCGGATTCAATTCCCGCGCTGCGCGGGCCGGGCCTCCCAGCTGCCCCCGTGAGGGCGCGCGCGCAGGAAGGCGCAACCGGCGGCCGCGAGTTTTCTTCAGCCCCCCCCCCCCGCCACGCTACAAACTGCGCCGGCAGAGGTCTTTGATTAGAGAGCAGCCCCAGGCGCGCTCCTTGCAGCATGCAATCGGTAATTACTCCGGCGCCACTCCCGCCACATGAGTATTGCCGCGCAGGGAGGGAGGGGTGAAAGGAGGGGTGGGCTGCAGCGGGAAGGAAGCTGCGGGCAGGGGCGGGGGCGGGCGTGGCGGATATCGGGTTCGTGTTTGAGCTCTCGCGCTCAGCTGTCGATGCTGTAATGTACGGTACTGTAACCGTTGCCCTAGCAGCAAGCAGATCATCTCATCTTCCAGCTGCCACCCTCACTTCACTTACTTCATCAAGTCCACTACTTTTAGAAATTTCTGTTGCCAAATCGTTAACTTTGTCATCTAGTATGGAGCACCTTTTTACGGCAATTCGATATCTAGACTCGCGTATCCGTTGCATAAATTACATCAACTCTATATCAGGATCTACAATGGATATTATATTACTATCATTTTACACTGGACCTGAAGTTTTTAATGAAATCCGAACCCTTAGGGCTCTTCATAACTGTTTATTTTACGTTTCGACTACGTCTGTGACTCCATTATAACATAATGTAACTTGGAATAACTCGCTCATTATAACTTAATGTAACTTAATCTAGTAATGTAACTTCATTATTTGTGCACTTCTTCTTGGGAAATATAGTTATTCAAATTAGCGTCTTCCATATTGCCGCGGCAGGAAGTATTATTCCTTGACGAAGTTCATGATGAGGGATAAGAGCCCAAATTTATTGCTGATTTACCATTGAAAATAGAATTTATTACATCAGAGCGAATTCTTTTGTTAACAATCCTTGCAAAAAAATGCTCATTTTTTTCTGCATTAAAAATTCAAGTAGTATACGGGTTAGGGAATGGATCACAAAATTTTGAAAGCTTGCACAGAATTCACAACTCCCCTTAGCACGTCACACAGTTTTTGACATAAAATAAATAAATAAAATAAAATATATGAACCTCCTTGCTGCGTGGCGTCCCTTCCATGACAACAGCGCAGCGTGCCGAATCTGATCCCCTGACCAGTTGAGTGGTGTGCATTAACGCGTAAAGAACCCTAATATACGTCTACACTTAAACAACGCGTAGACAACGTATTCTTCGTACACAAAGGTAATCTATGTAGACGACAGTAACCTATCTTTTTTCTGGAGCAAGGGCGAATCTATGATGATCATGTTCCACTCCCAAAGCGAAAATTGTTTAATAATAATGCTCAATTTATCCATAGTAATACTACAAATTTATTAGATCGCATCCAAAGGAGTAATACAATCACGAATAAACGTTATTTTTAATTTTTAAAACATTTTTAAAAATTTAATGTTATCATTGCTTAGCTGCCAAAATATTTATGGGGTGGGTCACGACTGGAATTGCCTTTCGTTTCTGTAAAATACTTATTGGATTGCGAGTTGATCGGGTATCTGCTCAATATTTCTGCGCACCAAGTGGGTGACTCTGTTTTTCGAGGGAAAGAGATCGATGCAGCGTCGTCTGATGTGCAAGTTGAAACAACTCCCGACAGGTTTCTTGAGATGATGGAGGTTGTCATTTCTTCATCATGAGAGGTATATTTTGTTTGACTGAATGAATTTGAAAGAAAAATTTTAATATTTGATTTCAATATGCTTCCACTATTACTACTTATTATAAACTTTTTTGGGTTATTGATGTGAAAAAAAAAATAGTATACACATTACATGGTCTACGTAGTCTACACGGCGGCGATACTTTACGGCGGCGATGGTGTAGCGGTTAGCGTATCGGACTGCTATACGGGTTATATATATATATATATATATATATATATATATATATATATATATATATATATATATATATATATATATATATATTCGCGGGTTCAAACCCGATCGAAGCCGTGGATTTTTAAGAACGAAAAATCCTTCGTACGCCTTCCTTCGGAGGGGAAGTAAAGCCGGCTGTCCCATGTTAGTAGATTTACTGCATGTAAAAGATCCTCAAGCCTAAATGATGCCTCTGAGATAAATTCAAATCCCTTCCATGTTTCGTCGCCCAAGTAATACCTTCTTTCTCTTGTTGAAAGGAGTGTAACGAAATTTGCGTGGTCAGACGGAAGATCAGGCCTCATGGCCACGTAAAAAGAGTCATGTAGACAAGATGTACATTACGTGTAGAAAACACGCGTAGAAGGAAAATTACAGTGTACGGCACAACTCTAGGTTGGACGCAGCGGAGGGGGAGGTGAGGGCCGTGGACTAGCTCCGAGCGTGGCGCTGCCCCACTCGCCCGCCTCCTGCCGCTCCTGAGGCCCCGACAAAGGGACAATATATTTGGCCAGGGCCCAGGGGGAAGCGGGGTGCTTTCGGCGCCTCGGTCCCCTTCGGACGCCATCTGGTCGCTGCAATGGCCTAATGGCTAAATGGGGTGGAGTGCTCATGTCGGTTGTGAAAACAATTCACCATATCCACTCGTCATACCTAATTTGGTCCGTTGAAGATACATTGCGATACATCGTGAATGCGAAGACTATGCAAAATCGAATGATGACTATGCGAATCGACTATGCAAAAATTTACTTGTGTAAATTAAACTCACAATATATTTGCGTCTTTAAATTTGTGATTAACTATATTTTTGTTTCTAGTTGACGATGAATCGCATCGCAATACATTTACTGTGATAATAATATAATGTATTTTCAATTCGTATTCCACACTATAAATAATGAGGAACAATCAAACTTCTACATTAAGTATGTCAATTTCTATTAGCAATGAGGTAGCATATCATTGAATCATACTACCTTCATACTACCAATATTTTCTTAGGTTAGTTCAGTCATTTTCTCAACGAGCAGATCTTTAATAAATAGCACAGATCTCACAACAAACGATATTTTCACGGGTCCCACTCTGTTGTTTATTGGGATACTGATTCTCTGATGATTAGGTTGGAATAATTTCAGATGTTATCGGCAGTGGCCGTCGGTGGGTTGCAAAGAGGAGGGGTGGCATGCTTGTCCCAACTACCATGCATTTTACTTCTCCAAAATATTTCATGTACGAGAAAAACTTAAGCATGTAGCGTACAACCGATTTGCTCGCATCGGAATTTTGATCCTTCTCTAAGACAACTTTTGCGTTGATAACAAAGAATACAATTGTGCGCATGCAAAATAGGTATAATTGTGCTCATATATGTTGAGGCTGCAAAATAGCTTCAGTAAATTGTTTGGAAGAGCCACAGAATGCTGGATTGGATTGCCCACAAAGTGGCCAGAACTTCCTAGCTTGTCACAAGGGAATATTCTGAAAGGGAATTATTTGAGAACTATTAGTTTATCTCATCTTGAAAATTGTTGGTAATTGAAGAAGTTCTCAATGTTACCTTGTAAATGTTTCCTTAGACGATCATAAGATTGTTTTCTGTAATTCATACAACATACAATTTCAGCTCACTATCCTTTAACGCGCCCAAACACACGCTGCTACCACCAGTCAAAAATCTAATTTCTTCAATGTCGCCAAGATGTGAATTACTACGGCTTTTTACTGACGTGGCGATATTTTGTGCAAACGCTCGGCTGAAAAATTCTCCAACAATTGACTCTCGTGGCGTCATATGAATATAGTCGTATTTCCTGGAAGTCCCGACAATGGGAGCGAGCTTGCGCGTCAATAACTGTCAGCTGAGGTCGTAAAACCATCCCTATAATTAAATTGATAGTCGGTAGCATATATACGTGCATCCTAACGGTTTTTTACTCGAGCGAGGCGAGTCGCTGCGAAGCTGTTTCGGACACCTTTTTAAATAATGCGATTCTATCGCGCCTTCATTTGGAAAGACGTTTAATTCTCGGAATATTGACAACTCACCATTGTCTTCAGTATCTGGCGCAATCGCATGAGTGTCTACGAAAGCAGTTCAACTCTTCAACTGTTTGCCTTTCCAGAGGGTTTCATGCGAAAGATGTCTTTGTCTTTCTCACTGGAAGCTAATCCGCCGTTTTTGGAGAAAAAAATGTAAGTACGACGAGGGAGGTTTAAAATGTATGCTTTTTGCTCTTAATTAGCGCCAAGGAATTGTTATAAATGAAAGATTTTAAAGTACGGCGCCAAATTTGAATTAATTTTGGCCGCGTATATACCAACAGTGCATTTTATTCTCCAAAATACTTCATGTAGAGGAAAACTTTAGCACGTAATGTACAACCGATTTCCATGCATCGGAATTTTGATCCTTGTCTAAGACAACTTTTACGTTGATAACGAAGAATACAATTGTGCTCATGCAAAAATAAGAATTTAAAAAAATATTTCCAGCAAATAAATTTATTTTATTTAATAGGTAATTATTACAGACAAATTAGAAAACTTGATGCAATGTGGCTAAGCCGAAGGCCTTTAAGCCATTACAATACCTACATTCTACCGCTTTCTAACCTTTAGAATTCTGTTATTCACCCCAAATAGTCTCTCTTTCGCATCAAAGCCGCGGAAAAGAGACCATAAGGTACGGCTGAGGAAAAAACCCCTGAAGGGGGAAAAACCTGCCATCAGTAGGCGAGTACATGCTAATCTATCCGGTTTTTAAACTATTTATTTATTTGGCGCGGGCGTCAGGCATTCTCCTTCCAGTGTTTGGCCTCCTCCGCACCTGAAAACAAACAGCACCACAGAAAATCGTCCGCACCAACGCCTCTGCCCTAACAATTCCGATTCCTACTTCCCTTCGCCTCCTAATTTGTTTTATCTTAACCGTTTCCTTTTATTTTATTTTAATTTAATTCAAATTTATTTAACTTATTTTAATTAATTTAATTTAAATTTATTTAACTTATTTTAATTAATTTAATTTTAATTTATTTAACTTATTTTAATTAATTTAATTTTAATTTATTTAACTTACTTTAAGTTAATTTATTTATTTTTATTGACTTATTTATCTACTTATACTTAACAATTGACTACAACATAACTTTTTTGTACTGTTTACTAACCTAACATAACTTACTGACTAACTTAATTATTGTTAGTTTATTGATTTATTATTTATTTCTCTCCAGTCTAGGCTCTGCTCGTACTAACCAGTGCTGTTTTCCCACTCCCTATTTTCAGTTTCTCTAATGGTCCGAACCTTTCCTAGAAATGTTCCTAATTCTTTCATGAAGTTAGATCTTTTATCACCTAGAATGTTTTGGGCGAGCGTTACGTTCCTATGTTGGAAGTAGTAATTTCCCATTCCCATCCATTTTCCTCTCCAAGTTTCGGTCGCATTGCAAATTAAAAGGATGTGAATCCAGTCTTCCCTATCACCGCAAATCACACAGATGCCATTACCATTAGAGTCCTTTAATCTACGTTGCATCCACCCCCGACCCTGAACCAAGAGTATCCCCCTCTTGCGTCCTTTCGCAGTGCGTTTACGTAACGTTCGCAACCCCATAACGGACTCGCGTGAATTTGCGCAACTAGCGAACGTTTTTCGGCCGTTGCTGCCAGGATCTCTTGCCTTTTAATATCCGCAAGTCTACCCGAAATTAGCCGTTCTATCTCACGTGTTCCCCTATCTCCTACCATCTCCGGAGAAACGTCTCCCAGACCTGCACGTTCCAGTAGCAGTTTAATTTTATACGACCAGTGGCGTTGGTTGCTTCCCTGTAACTGCACTCGAAAACATCTATGTATAAGTGTGTCAGACTGTTCACCTGCTAATTTAATCCAAAGTTTAATGGGTTTCATTTTAAAATCTTTCCAAATTCCTACCCTACCGACCTCTCTTAGGACTCCGGCATTTGCTGCGAATCTAGAGACTCCGAGAATTAATTTGAAATAATCTGTTTCGACGCTTTCAAAATCGATCTATCCTATCCACTCCCCAAATTTCTGCCCCATAATTCATTGCTGGGAGAACTAGCGATTTAAACATTGTATCGCACACCTTTAAAGGCAATTCTGGAACCCTGCGCACTGTGCAAACGATTTCTTTGAGCGCAATTCTTCCTTTACTGTGCGCCGCCACTATGTGATTATTCCATCCCCCCATTCATGGAAAATTTTGCCCCAAGATATGTAAATGTTTTGACCCGGTCGATCTCTTCCTGAGCGTAAAACCATTTCTCTTTGTTACCCCAGATAAATCCATTCTTGAAGACAACTACTTTAGTTTTTTGAATATTTACTTTTAATCCCCATGTTTCATTATACGTTTCTAAGAGATTTAAACTTTTTTGTAAGCCGTCAATAGTCTCCGAACATAAAACTAAATCATCAGCAAATAGTAGTCCGGGAATGTTCAGGCCCTCAATTTCCGGCGCAGATGTATCCGCTTCCTGTAACCACGTCAATAAATCGTTTATAAACAAGATAAACAATAGCGGTGAGAGAGGACAGCCCTGTCTTACTCCTACTGTCGATTTTACTTTTCGCGTTGTACTTCCATCACCGCACCTGACACAGAAATTTACGTCTTCGTACATGCTCTGCAACACTTTTAAAACTTTACGTGAGACGCCTAGCTCATTAAGTTTTTGCCATTAAGTTTTTGCCAATAAATTTATGAAATCAGATCAGAGGGGCTGCTGTATACTACAGCATTGTTCCCACGGGAACAGAATAGTTGGGCACACTGTGCCGGACGGCGGAGGTTGCGGCCCACTGTGGCCGCAGCGGTGTCGAGTCAGGAGCGCGACCAGGGAGAATGTGAGCAGTACCGGAAGGTGCCACCAGGGGCAGGGCGAGCGACAGCATATGCCCTGGGTCAGGAGAGCACGGTGCCTGGTTAACACAGTATAGTGAGCCTAGTAAGCGTGTATAAGTTCTGGTAACGACGTGTGGACGTTTGACGACGTTTGACAACTGGTGATTTCTCTGGTGGAACGATATTTATTGGCTTCCGTGAACGGTACATCTTCTGGAACTTAATTGACACGGGTTTGTATTTAGGACTAGATTTTGAATTGTGGCTTTATTTGACAATAAACAAATTGTAAAGAACTGTTGTTTACGCCCCGGATTTCTTGTACATATCAGGGGCGGTATTCTTAGATTAGTTAATAGGTGCGAACTATGCCGAACAAAGCCCTAAGGCAGCACGCTGCCCCCACCATACTCGCAGTACCCCCACGAATCCTCATGCTTCCATTGCCTTGCATACACCAGCTACGGACAAACTAGCGATAGCTCAGGACACTACCCATTCCGAAAACATTAATATTTTGCTTAAAGGTGCACTAAAAAATAATTTGTTCTCAAAAATTTCGTTGGTATTATGTATAAATTAAACCAGTCGATTTATTGAAAATAATTAATACTGTCAACAACATTTCCCGAGGTTGTTTTTTTTTTGGCGAGAGCGCCACCGTAGAGCCCTTAAGGAGTAGCCGCGCCACTGGTTATGACAAAGCTACGACAAAAAGTGTTGGAAACTGGTTTTTATCTCTTCTGTAAAGGATCATAGTTGAGATACCTGGTGTTAACATGTAAGCAAGGAAATAGTGTCGACTCCGGGTATAGTGAACCTTTTGGCACTAATATTTTTGGTTTCCTATATCCGATGACTTGAATATATAAGAGTTGCACCAGTGATTACGTAGTGAAACCTGAACCTGGAAACCGCTGTCGTGCCCCTGCCAGCACGTTGACTCGCCTCGCGGGCCAATTTCTAACAGCGGCGCTAATCCTTGCGCCCCCGCCGACTCTGCTTCCCCTCGTTGATTCACCTCGCCACCAACTCCCCAAAATGCAAAGCTCACCCTTGCACCCGTCCTCATAACGACATTCAGCTCTTCACCCGACCGGCGACTCTGTCATAAACGCCGGCGTAGCTCCACTCAGGGCAGTCCCCAGCTTCACTCAACTGAGCGAATACCCCTGGACTCCTAACGACGACCAGGCGCTCCGGTCGGAGCACTGGACTCGTCTTGGGACGGGCTTTGTGCTCAGTCAGCGAATCCTGGACGCCTCTCAGCGACCAGGCGCTCCGGTCGGGAGCACTGCGACTGTCACGGGGACTCGTCGTGGGACGGGCTTTGTGCTCAGTCAGCGAATCCTGGACGCCTCTCGGCGACCAGGCGCCCCGGTCGGGAGCACTGCGACTGTCACGGGGACTCGTCGTGGGACGGGCTTTGTGCTCAGTCAGCGAATCCTGGACGCCTCTCGGCGACCAGGCGCTCCGGTCGGGAGCACTGCGACTGTCACGGGGACTCGTCGTGGGACGGGCTTTGTGCTCAGTCAGCGAATCCTGGACGCCTCTCAGCGACCAGGCGCTCCGGTCGGGAGCACTGCGACTGTCACGGGGACTCGTCGTGGGACGGGCTTTGTGCTCAGTCAGCGAATCCTGGACGCCTCTCGGCGACCAGGCGCTCCGGTCGGGAGCGCTGCGACTGTCACGGGGACTCGTCGTGGGACGGGCTTTGTGCTCAGTCAGCGAATCCTGGACGCCTCTCGGCGACCAGGCGCTCCGGTCGGGAGCACTGCGACTGTCACGGGGACTCGTCGTGGGACGGGCTTTGTGCTCAGTCAGCGAATCCTGGACGCCTCTCGGCGACCAGGCGCTCCGGTCGGGAGCACTGCGACTGTCACGGGGACTCGTCGTGGGACGGGCTTCGTGCTCAGTCAGCGAACAACCCTGGACGCCTCTCGGCGACCAGGCGCTCCGGTCGGGAGC
>BLKR01016693.1:0-22030 GCA_011170035.1 Teleogryllus occipitalis | reverse complement strand
TATATATATATATATATATATATATATATATATATATATATATATATATATATATATATATATATCGAAATGTTTATCAAACAGTCAACAGCAAAGAACGCGCGGTTCCTTTAGAAGTAAGCAGCCCATTTCGTCCCCACTCCTGTAGCCGGGCGGGCGCACGCAAGTGAGACATAATTAAGCCTCGTGAGAATGGTGCTGTGCGCAGCGGAGGCGTCCGTCTCCGCGGGTGCCACGCTCCGCTGCGCAGAGCAGCCGCGGGGGCTGAGGGCGCCACGGGGCGTCAGCGCCGGCGATGAGAACGGAAGGCGGGGGGGGGGAGGAAGCGCGCGAGGGAATATCGGCGATGAGACGGAAGCGACCTCCATCCCCACGATCCTCACCTCCTCACCCTCCCCACTGCTCTATGAGCGTCCACAAGACCACGGCGCTCAAGGACCTGGGCTTGGCATTGCGGTGTGGCCGCGGTTTGTGTCCTGAGGGTGGATGTCATTCCGAGTCGATTGAGGGTTAATGTTGATGACTGTCGCTGCCCTGTTGTTCTGAATGAAAAGCTTGTGGCGCAGGAGGTTAGAGTGCTGTGATGGCGTCGGCGTTGGGAGTGTGTGGGTGGGGGCCGGGACGGTGGTGAGTGCGATGGTGAGGGAGGGGGTGAGAGCGGGGGTGGAGGCGGAAGTGGGGGCGACGGCGGGGACGAGAAAGGGGGTGGAGGCGGGGACGATGGTAGTGGCGAGGACGGGGGCGTGGGACGGGGCGAGGGCGAGGGCGGTGGCGGAGGTGAGGGCGTGGACGGTGACGATGACGGGGGCGAGGTTGGTGGTGTGGGTGGGGGTAAGGGCAGAGGTGTGGGTGAGAGTGGCGGTTGGGGCTAGAGTAGGGGGCAAGGGCACAGGCGGGAGCCAGGGCGCGAGCGTGGGCGAGGACGAGGGCGTGGGCGACGGTGCGGACGTGAGCGATGGCGGGAGCGAGGGAGAGGGCAAGGGAAAAGGCGAGGGAGAGGGCGAGAGCGGGGACGAGGAGGGCGAGGGCGGGGGCGAGGGAGAGGGCAAAAGGGCGTAAAGGCGAGAGAGGGCGCGTGGAGGAGTCGTGGGCGCGAGCAAATGTGGGGCGAGGACGGCGGGTGCGAGGGGGTCGGGCGAGGGCGAGGGCTGGGCGGGGCGGGGTGGAGCGACGGAGGGCGGAGGCGAGGGTGCGGGAGAGGGTGGAGGCGTGGGCGGCGGGCAGGGCGGTGGCGAGGGGGACGAGGTGCGGGCGGGGTGACGGCGGAGCGAGGGTGGGGACGATGGTGCGGGCAAAGGCGGGGCGGGGGTGTGAACGAGGGCGAGGGAGAGGGCGAGAGCGGGGACGAGGAGGGCGAGGGCGGGGGCGATGGCGGGGGCGGGGGCGAGGGCGGGGGCGAGGGCGGGGGCGAGGACGGGGGGCGAGGGTGGGGGCGCGGGCGCGGGCGAGGGCGAGGGCGGGGGCGAGGATGCGGGTGAGAGGCGGGTCGTGGGTGGGAACGAGTGCGGGGTGGGGCAGAGGGTGCGGGCGCAGGCGGGAGCGAGGGCGGTGGCGAGGGCGGGGCGAGGCTGCGAACAGGAGCCCCGCCACTCAGGCCGTGAACAATCCGTCATGGGCCGGTGGCCGCCTGCGTGCCAGAACGCCATACGAGCGCCCGCGCACCTCTTATTTAAATAACTTATTCATAACACGCTGCTCCGTTGTTTGCCACAAGTGGGAAGAGGCAAATTTGTGAGATGCTAATCGGCTAAACATGAAAGTTATCCTTCGGGCCGCTGCAGAATATAGATAATGTTAATGTAGTAATTATCACGAGGGAACTTAAAGAGTACGAAGTGTAAGTTGTTACAGTTGTGCAATTAGAAAATGCAATTTTTGGGAAAGCATTGAACTCTTTTCGATTTTATATTTTTCACAAAATAACGGAAAGAAGATGTTGTGGGTCTCTAAACGGAATGTGCTATTCGTATAAATACATAAATAATAACTTTTATAACAGATGAGACAGGAGATTCGAAGCATTCAGTATTAAGGTAGGAACTACTTTCTAGGGAAACCGGTTATCTTTATTACGACGAAAGAATGACATGATCCTTGTCGCGATGCCCAAAAAAAGTTTGAATACAATTAGAAAATATAGTTTTTATATTATTTTTAATATTCTTTACAAAACAACGACACATTCGAAGGTTTTTCAGTAAATGTAATTTATGTAAATATATAACATCTTTTATTTATTTGTCTATTTTACATTCTCACATTCTACTTACGTAGTATAGACAAAGTATTGTAATGTTACGGCGATTTTTCGACAGAAAAACTCGTATTGTGGGTCTCTAATACAGTAAAAGTGAATAAATCTCATTCCAGTATGTAGCAAATTACTTCCTCTTCACATCGTTTAGTCAGAATCCACATTTTTTGAGACCTTGATACCGAAAAAATACGATACGGCAAAACGTGCTCCTCTCCATATCTATTATTATTATTATTATTATTATTATTATTATTATTATTATTATTATTATTATTATTATTATTATTATTATTAGCCTGGTTTAATCTCATTAAGAGCAAAGGCCTCCTGCATGCAGGATGGGTGGTTGGCCTCTTGGTTGTTGAATTTCTGGATGTCTTCAAACCTAGGGGTCGTTTGCAATAGTGACATGGGCCCTCATCTCTCTATACGAGAGCCTAAACCCTTCAGACGACTTTTTTAAAAATTGATATTCCCCGATCGATCTGAACAAAGTCAAGACTCTGGGATTTTTTAAATGGATATTATTATTTTTGGAAGTGCTTCACCTGAAGCCTCAATATTTTCAAAATTTTGATAAAAATGGCTCCAGTTCTTTTTATTAACCTTTGCTTTCAGATAGCGTATCAGAAGCTTGAAACATGTCGCATGTATCAGTTTTCATAATCGTCATTCCCACATCTGATATTTCGAAAAAACGTCAATTTTATTTCGGCGAGCACCTACAACAAAAATATTGAAAATAGAGATTTGTATTAACAAAATGTTTTTCTCAAAGACAATTAAAAAATATCACGTGCAAGTTTTGAAAATTAGGGGAATTTTTTGCGTAATTTTGCGTGAAATATTAGCAATTTTTGAACATTATTTTCTCAGTAATGGCGGCATTTATTTATTACGTCTTTCCTTGTATGTAGCAAAAACAGGAAAGATAATGGTGTAGGTCCCATTTTCGGTCAACTCCTTTCGAAAGTTTCAAAAAATGATCATTACAAAATAACAATACTCATGGTAGATATATTTTGTTAAATGAAATTTGTGCTAAAATGTTAGTTCTTTAAAAAATATTATGTATAAAGCCCGGTATACACCGTGCAGTTTTCGTGCAGATACAGTTTCTATACAGAAACTTCAAGATCCCAAACTAGAAGTATAAAAGCCAAAAGTGGCACATACACGGTCTGTACGTTTTCTGCATGAATCGCTACAGGCCACAGTTAGGGGGTCTAAAGATAAACAACTGAATTGCGCCGTCCGAGTACAGTCAGTGGTGGTATTTCTGTGTGTGCGTTCTGGTTATGATCTTTATTTGGTATTAATTAACCATGAGGAGCATAGGGAATAAAAATAGAAAGTGAAGAATTGGGAAAAAGGAAGTTTATCACAATATATCACTTCACACAATCGCACTTTGACACGCCTAACCACAAAATCGCAATGGACGAACACCGTTAGTGAATCATTCTGCCGCTAGAGGCGCTTCAGTCAAACTGTAGGCTTTCTGCATGAAAAATTATGAACATGCTCATATAGAAAACGTGCAGTCTGGACTGCACGAAAACTGCACCGTGTACACCGGGCTTAATGTATTAAAAATATCAATGGTTTGGGGTGATTTTTCTGTAATCTTCGAAATTACAAACTTGAATTTCCCGCGCTCTATTTGACGAGATTTCATGTCGCAATACAGTGACATTCGTCAGTTTGCAATTCTTAGAATTCTTCTCAAGAACGACATGCATGGAACGATATGGAGGCTTAATGTTACAATGTCTCTACGTTTAATAAAATTCAGCTACAATACAGGTGTAGAAATATAAATAATACAGAATAAACACAGTTGAAGAATATACATAGTAGAAGATATAGTTCTTAAAATGAACCTTACATAAATACATCGTAGTTATGTATATAGTTTGAATATATTTGATATGCCTCCCATAGTGAAACATGCCACAGATGTTGGATTTGTGATGATGTGTTTGCTTTAAAAGGTGTAATTTCGTATAAACTTTTCTATTATTTTCCAGATATTATATTTAAAAGTTAAAATGATATATATTTGTATCTCATTTTTATGCATTCATATGGTAATATATTGGATGGCCTTCAGCTCTGGATGTTTAATTTATACATTTCTTTACTTAAAAGGTTTGTTTGCTGATTACGGTATAAAAAATGAAAGCTCACTTCGATGTAATCAACGCAAAGTTGTGTGAAATTATCCTAGCTTGTTTGTATAATGTGCTGCAAAGACTGTAACAGTTGAGATTTAGTCATATTTGTTTCTTCTGTAGAAGAAAGAAATTAATACTGTTTCTGGCTATTGACATAATTGCAGATAAGCGCAGTAGGCACTTCTTTTCTAGTGACTGTTGAATGGTTTTTAGGACAGAAATTGCAATATTATAATATTACGGAACCATTCCTAATAATGCGAGAAAGTATGTATTGTAGCAGCTTTATATTGTTCAATATAAAATTTCGGCAATTTCTCCAATAATCAATTGTTTTAGCTTATAACTAAAAATATTATGTTCTCAAGAATTTGGAAGTAAAACCTTAGAAACTTAGCATAAATTGCAAAGTAAATATACTTTAATGTGTTTATCACAGTGGAGGAGCTGAAAGGAAATCTGGAAGCCTTAGAATACCCAAATAATTTTTCAATAAAATCTTTCGTTAAGTGTGGCATTTTTCAATATTCTTTTACTGAATCGTTGAAGAAAATCAAATGTTTTCGACTCCTTTCCCTCGCTTACGCGCGAGGGAATTAGCACGGCCGCAGAGATCTTTGGGGCCGGTAGCTGAGCGAGGAGCCTGCCAGAGGATAGACACCGGATAGCTCTGCTGCGCATGCGCACAAGAGGGCGCACACTATTTCGCTCTCACTCGCACTCACTGGACAGAGAGCAGTAAAGAGCCTAGGCTACCGGGAGGCACAGACTTGTACCGCGATGCACGTCCACCTCTCGGCCAGGCAAATTCACCTCATCACCTGACGTTGTTGGAAAGTAGAGTTGTTTATGTGATTTTTGTTCGTGTTTTCTTTATGAAATAATTAATAAAGCTAAAGATTTAGTGTTATAGAGAATGACCACAGACTATGCGCCAGTCCCATAACTTCTGAACGGTTTACGATATCGAAATGCAGTTTTCGCTCAGCAATGTGAAATCATGAGGTAAGTAATACGCCGTAGATGTAGAAGTAGTGTAGATAAGTAGTAGTATACCGTGTTAGATATGAAGAGACTTTTGAAATCTGCATCAAAGCAGACATGACTATGAACGAACTTTTAGGATCAGAATTATTTCAAAGATAAAAATGTTTTTTTTTAAATTATTGATACTGTAGTGACTCAGATAAACTATAGGTTTTATGATTTTGAAAAATTTCATTTTATTGAATTTCTTGAAGAAAAACATTTTTCCACCTGCATAGGGTCCTTTCGTTCAGAAAAGTTTTCTTTCCTAATAAAACAATATCCATTCTTTGACAGTGAGCAGCTTCAAAATGAACGGACAAACGTATACATTGATAATCCCAAATACATGGCTGCAGATTTGTTGCTGAAGTATTTGTTTGACAAATTGGTCTAAGAAAAATTATCAAGAGACGGTTCGGTTGACACAACTCAGTATAACTTTTTCTTTATCTACAGCATTATAAGAAAGGAGTATGATTACATTAAAGAGAGTAAAGACATTCCTGAGAATTTCCATGGGAAAATCAGAATCGGTATTTTCAGTTCACTGGCTATCGAGAAGTGTGTGCTAAATTAACTGTGCAGAAACGACTGCTTTAAAGAACAAATTATCGACGGTTTTGCTGAATGAAAAAAAAAAGATGAATGGAGCTATTTTACAAAAAAAAAGTAAGACAAAATTTTCAGAATACCCAACTGTAAGACTCAAGCTTCGCTACTGGTTTTTATGTTCAGTTTGTGAGAATTTTCTGCATATATTAAAACATTTGCCAAGCAATTAATCATACTGAGAAGTATTGAAATTCTGACCAATGATGCACAAAATGTGCAGGTAAATAGTTATAATTGCAAAAAGCAAATAGAGTACATCATCAAACGAGCAATACTAAAAAATAAAAAAATGAACAGAACAATTAAAATTATGTCATGGAGTGCTAACGAACTGCTGCAACATCAAAACGAACTGCAAGTGGGACATGACCAAGAGAAAGTGAATGTTTGTTAGATATCTGAAACTAATTTCACTAAGTAAACATTAATAAAGAATAGAGATTATAAAACTTATTCGCCTATACATCCAAACAACACTGTTAATAGAAGTTCTGTGATAATTAAAGAAATTGTATTCCTTTATGAGTCACAAGAAATACAGGCTCCTATGTTGTACATCAAAACAAAGAATTATTCAATAAGAGTAGGTGGAATCTATTGTACTCCATAATATTAATTAAAGAAGAATAATTACTTACAGTTTCTTAGTCAATTCGGCGGCATATTTATAGTATGTGGAGATTTTAATGCTAAAATATCTATTAGGGTTAGAGATTAACGACAACCAAAGACAAAGAACTTTTTTTTCTAGGTCTTTTTCCAACCGGCAGTCGGTTATCCTTCATGTCCCGATGGGACGCGTATTCAACCATACACTAGACACACACACTCTGCGGGTTCCTCTGAACTAGGGTGAGCAGAACATGCGGCCCTCCGCGACAACATATACAAGAGACAAGAGACGAAAACCACACCTAAGGCGGGACGCGAACCCGCGACCCTTCGGACGGAGGCGCTGAGTTGGTACACGCTCTTAGCCACCTCGGTCGTCCGTAAGGCGCTAGTAAGTGCTATAAAAGTTTAGTAGTGAAGCTTTGACAACTAGCAAACCTTCGTACAGGCCAACCGACCCAGTGAAAATTCCAGAAAAATCCAGACACTGCAGTGACATTAAATATTGCCCTGAACCACCTAAGCCATTTAAACAACACAAAATTGCGATAATTATAAATATTAAATGCACATTTTTTATCAATGAATATTTCCAAATAATGAAATAATACGGAAGTTTTTCAGTGGTAATAATGTAACAAGCTTCTCAGTACATAGAAAACGATGTAATCTAAATAAATTGTTGCTTAAAAATACAACCACGAAGAAACAAGAAAAACACTTATCAATATTAAAATATTCGTATTAAAAACCACACAATAAGAAAGCAAAATGCCGCTTTAACACACTGCTAACTAGAAATCGCGCCCAACGAGTGTGAACGACACACCGCAAATGAGAGGAAATGCAGGTAAAGGTTCTTTGCGTCCCTAGATGACTTACCGCGAATGGAAGGAAAATCCACACCGCCCAGGCATGGCCTACCACGATAACAATTGAAAGAGAATTACCCTCGAGAGACGCTTACCAGGCTGATGGCTAGAGTTGTTCATTGTCAGACTGTCGGACGAACGCTTAAAAAAACTTTTTTAGGTGTCAGGGGATCTGAAAAAAATATTACAGTTAATACATCGAAATCGATTTACGCAATACCACATAACTTACTCTATACTTCCTATTCTATGTTGCTAGCAAGTTGTTTTTGACAATCTGGCCCTTGCCTCTTCTGTCTTGGTT
Source organism: Teleogryllus occipitalis (assembly GCA_011170035.1). Classification (NCBI taxonomy): domain Eukaryota; kingdom Metazoa; phylum Arthropoda; class Insecta; order Orthoptera; family Gryllidae; genus Teleogryllus; species Teleogryllus occipitalis. Next base: position 14,167 of record BLKR01016693.1, on the reverse strand, counting down.
TGTTTCTTGTTGGTTGACTTTTCTCTGTCTGTCGCCTTTCCATTTCCTCAGAGGAGCTGAGGATTGGCAAAGGACCAGGGTAAATTAAAGTATGTTGTGGAAGGTTTGGTTGGTTGTGGATGGTATTGAATCTGTTTTGGGGGTGTGGGATTGGACGGATTTCTTTTTCAAGTGGACGGACGGGCGAGCGGTTGGACGAGACTGCTAGTGGCTACGTATTGCGTGCCGTCGTTAAGAATGTTGGAGCATCGGAAAGCTGTGTCGGGATGAGGGCCAGATACTACGACTGTGCTTTAGACTTGTGTTACTTGTTAGTATGGGGTGAGTTGGTTTAAGATTTACTCATTGTATATTGTCGTTAAAACAATAAACTGGATTTTTATACTTGGGTGTGCACTTCACTTCTTCTGGGTCCCCCTCTTCTTCCCATATTCTATCTATTGTGCGCTTAAAAGGTATTTTTCACATTTTCTCAAGTTTTTGGCTCATTAAATGTAGACTTAAGTTAATGTGACTTTCAGAATATTGTAGAAGAGCCTGGTCCTAGAGGCAAATTTTCATTTCAAAATTTGGAACAACTTTTGAAATAATGTTGTTTGATCGTTTATGAAAATGCTCATTTGAGGATTTGTAATTTTGAGCTCATTTTCACAAACAAGAACAACAAACAGACAAAAAACATTCAAGTTTTTGAAAAACTTAATCAAAAATCATTTGAAGCACTTCTACCTACAAATCTAGTAATGTACAAATATACTCTGTAAATATAAATATAAATATTAATGAAAACATATATGATACTATAGGTAACTCACTATGTAGTTACCGTCTGTTATTTCCCTTGAAAGGCACTAAAACACCCATAGACGTTTTTGAAAAGAGCGGCACGGCTGACTGTCGATGAAAGGCACCTGAGTTAACGTTCCGTGACATGCACAGAAGTTGAAACTCTTCTAAAGAGCCTCTTTTCTTTTCTTGGAATAATTTGAATTGTGATCGGGCGAGTACCGACACGTATATATCGCATGTATTTTTGACGGGGGGGGGGGAGCTCGGAAAAAGGCACTCTCACATATGCGTTGCTGTAGAAAGGAGTCGGACTAGCATTTGCTACGGAGGACCTCTGCAGAGGAAAGGAGAGGAAGCTTCCTGCTGCAAAGTGAGGAACCACCGGCCAAAGTAAGATCGACTCCCGCTCTGTTTTGTAGGACTAGCATTAACAGACGCCAGATAAGTGTTTATTTTTGTATGTATTGTGATGCAGAGTCTGGACACAGAGAGGAGTGAAGCATAACTAGTGCTACCAGTTTAAGTGTAGATTCTTAGCCACTGTTCCCTCAGTCTAGTCATTAAATTGAAGAGGGGGAGAGTTTTACTCTTTTCCTTTAGAAACAAGGATAACAATTTCCTAGTTGGTTAAAAGGAATTCAACTTCCATGACTATTTGGTTGAAGAAAACTTTTGTAAAGATATGTTTACTAATGCTTACATGCTTGGTTTATTTGGATGTGTATTTTTTTAATATTTGTAAATTTAATTCTTCAAAAACATACAATTCTACAATTCTACATACAATTCTGCATACAATTCTTTATGTTATTTGGAAAATTCCTAAATTTTTTGATTCTAAAATGAGGTCTCCATCGACCTGACACTTAGTAAATCTTAAAGGGTACCTCTTAAGAATGAAGTAAAATACAGAATCGTCTTTGAGAAAAATATTAAAAAGTTCTTTGAGGCGGCATGTAAGGTATCACAAATATTAAAATATCGGTTTTATATTTACGGGTAAGACATGAGTAAGAAAGATTGGGAAATAACAATTTGGAAGAAAATCCTGCCTACGGTTCAGCCGTTAGCGCTGTTCACAGACTAACGGAGAGACAAATGCAGATACAGATGGACAGACGTTTTGCCGCAAACCAATTTTTCGGAATCAAGGACCCACAAAACGTCGATTCTAACTACACAATGTGTTAGAGAAAGTAATTTACTATATTTAATATTTAGGAACAAGAATTATCCACTTTTTCAGTGTCAGTTACCTACAATAATTCTTTCTGCAGAAAAAGCGGCCCCTTTTTGCTGCAGCACTAGAGAACTCTCTCTATACTACGAATGTAGTATGCCAGAAAGTACGGAGGAACTGTCTGATAATATAGTATAACTGGAACCAGTAAGCTCGAATTAAGAGAAAAATTGAAACAAGATTTAAGTATTAAGAATAGCCAAGTTGATGATAAATTTCAAGAAGTTAGGCAGCAGTTAGGTACTCAAAAAGAATACTTAGTAGGTAAATTACAACGATTAGATTATCAAAAGGAAACAGATCTAAAGTCCCAACAACGGACCAACCAAAGTAAAACAGAAGTAGGAAAACTGTGTTCTAAAGCATGGGCTTTCGCGGTCGGATTCAGTGACTACAAGACTGACCGGGAAACGTGTGTCTCCAGGACAGCTAAGTAGTCACTGTGCCTCAAGTTGGTAATCTTCCGAAGCGATCAACTGAAACTGTGCAAACGTTTAGAAACGGTTTATGATTAGGAAAATATGTCCTTCCTACCTACATATGGGTGAGCGCCTATTGGTTTTTTACCAGTAGATAGTAAGGTCTGTCTGATGACAGGATATGCTTGCAGAATATGGTGACAGGATATACTGGATATATTCGATAAATATTCAAATTACAATAGTTTATCATTTTATTTTAAAATTTTGTTTTTCATTATTTATCTTTTGTAATAAACAAAATAAAAACTACGAAAACTAATAAAATAAAATCTAATTTTAAAAATATAAATAATTAACTATTAAAATACTGGTTTATTTACATTAAGCTGTCAGGTGCAAATTATAAGATAGAAAGGTTGAAATTTTGGGAAACTGTAGAGAATTTAAAGGGCTACAATTTGTAGCTACAACTTTTTTATGTCAGAACATGAGACATTCTTAATAAGCGAAGAAAAAGGTAATTATTTTTATTTCCTCTCTTGTTTTTGTTGATTGTAAGGGTCAAAATCGAAAATAAACGTTTGAAAAAAATTCTCGAAACATCTTTACCATCAATAGAAAATCACCTTTTTGATAATAATAATAATAATAATAATAATAATAATAATAATAATAATAATAATAATAATAATGTGATATTCTAATATAAGACGTTGTCAATTAGGACCTTAATGATATTTAACCCTTATCCGCCTCGAGTACCCATACGGGCACTCTGTACAAATCTTAAAATAGATTTAAAAGTTGCAAGAATGTAAATAAATCTTCATTTTGTTTTCCACTATATCTTAACAGGTGTCAGCATTTGCATTTTAATATAATGAGACTGGATATGTTCATGTTCAGCACCTTGGAGACCAATTTCAGCCATTCAAGAACATCAGGGTTGCAAAAAAATGATGGATTTTTGATGAATAACAATGCGCCATGCCATCTGGCCACAATTGTTCGCAATTGGTTCGAGCGAATGATTTGACCATCCAGATCGCTCAATATGAATCCCATCAAACATTAAGGGACATAATCGAGAGGTCAGTTCGTGCACAAAATCCCGCTCCAGCAACACTTGCGCAATTCCGGACGGCTACAGGGGCAGCAAGGCTCAATATTTCTGCAGGGAACTTCCAACGACTTGTCGAGTCCATGTCACGTCGAGTTGCTGCACTTCACCGGGCAAAAGGAGGTCAGACTCGATATTGGGAAGTATCCCATGACTTTTGTCATCTCAGTGTAATGCCGCTCAATATTAAGATTCTCAGTTAAGTTGGTAACCGAGGATGGACTCTTGGAGGGCAATAAGTATACCTCCTCCACGTCTGTGAGTACTAGAAAAGGTGTGGCAATGTTGTCGAAATACTGTATAATCCAACTGAAGTTCATCATCAGAAAAGACAAAGTTAAGTTACAATCATGATAAGGACATCGTAGAAAATGGAAGACGACAAAATAAAGCGTTGTAGTTCAGGTATTTCAGTACGCAGTCCTGGAACATTTTGAAAATATAGTTGCCATTTTTTTAAAAAGTATTGTGGTGGAATATTCCATGTGTAAATGTTACAATCATTTGAATTCCATCCCTGCATTTAATATTAAAGTCTTTTATACCATTTTTAGCTCGATAATCAGTTTTACTTTTCAAAAGTTTGAGAGGGTTTTGTCGTTTGGGTGTAATGCCATTTTTAACAAAGTCACTAAGAATTTTCAACTTCTGTGTTTCGAAGAATGAAGATAGCATCATCACAGCTCGAAAAGGAGGCCTTCAATGGTTCGGGCTGTCCATTTCTCCCTCTCCCTAACCTTACGGCAGACCGGTCGGAAGGAAAGAGGGGTAGAAGAGCAAGTTTCAAATTCCATCTCTCTAGCTCATTAGTTGCACCAGGCTCAATTGGACTGATGTAAAAACTCACATTTGAGGCACACTTATGGCGCTCATCGATTTTGCAAACGAGATCATTTCAGCAGCGGAAGATAATGATGGGATATTGTTAGAATTTTCTAGAATTCTGATTCTATCACAGAATTCCCGAAGTTTAGCATCTTATTCAACGATTTTCTCTGACATCTCGTGAAATTTGTCCCGAAAAATACGAAAATACATGTTTTGGGTTAGGTTATGTGGCTCTCAAATGCTTTATCCAGGTTATTGGCTGTAATTAAAGTGCAACAATTTAATAATCCTGTACTAGCCAGAACATTAGTGAAACAGCTAGGATGGTATGGAGCCCTGCATTCACATTTCTTAGTTTCGGCATTAGTGGGGAGTTCTTTTTTATAACCGAAACCCATTACTGTAAGATGTAGATATTGTAGATTGGTCGCTAGCTATGGTTTCGTTGTCGCTAGGGCTTCGCCTTTTAAAAAATATTTTCCCTCAAAAAGTGCAAACTGTATCAATATGGCGTAAGTACGATTTTCATTTTTGGAAACTTGCAAACTCGCATGTCTCTCGCTTCTTTTCTGAAGAGTGTTTCACGAGATGGCTGAAGAATTATTAGGGTATAGTATAGGATATATTAATAGGTAATATTGTAATATTTTGGATCCATTATAAAAAATATGAGGACTTTTTAAAAAAAAATTGTTGCGTCCTTACTCATATCATTTATCGACGCAACGCGTCTCTTCACCTCTTGTCGAGCGTTGAGCGCGGAGTTCCATTAACGTAGCGTATGTTTGTCTCGTCTGTCAGTTGTCAAGAGGACCGCCAGGTAGCATCTCCGCGTTCGCGCCTCCCACTACGCGCTCCTGCGTCACTACTCAGCAGGCCAAAAATGAGAAGGAATTAGGAACGGGGTAGGGTTAGGACACTTCACAGAGGTTTGGACTAGCCCTTGTGAAGCAGCCAAACTCGTTTTGTTGGAACCAATTTCACATGAGATTCGACGGGAATCGATGAGAATCGAACCCGGACCTCATTGATGAAAGGCTAGCAACTTTGCTATGAGCCACGAGAGAACTCATGAGCTCTCTCGTGGCTCATGAGCTCAGAGCTCATTTGCACTCTTGTCTCACCAGCAGTTTGGTTCGAGATGTGCGGTGGAACAGATCGTGAGTGAAAGGAGATAATCCAAGGGCATATATTGCATAAAGCCACCTTGAGAACAAAGCGCATTAAAACGTGAGAACATGGTGTTGAGTATCATGACTTAATTTTTGTAACTTACCCACGATATGTTATCTTGCTTGGGCGAACACCCTAACTTACCTTTCTATTTTGATGCAGTCTGCTCGGCTTCTCTGAAATTTTGGGGAGGTGACTGTCGCGAGAAGGCATACCATGCGGCATGAGAAAACGGTGATAATAAAAATAAGACATGGCGGTGTTTGGAGGGTGCAAGAAAAAGTTATTACTAGCGCAATTATACGTAAATTACAATTGTGCCTGTGGTGCAATGACCATTTGTCCACCCTTCTCAGCTGGGTTATCGATGGCTCCCGACACACGCCATTTTCTAAGACTGCTCCGATCATACGATTTAGTCTTTCAGTTTTTTTTTTGTACAGCTATTTCTCCTCTGTATCATATTTTGTATCCAAGCAAGTTAAAACTTCAAATTTGCTCTATACGTTAATTATATTACCGTATACAACTAATTTAGTTCTATACGGTTCATACCTTCAAAGACCACGACTTGTTTTCGTAGTGGTTTTGCAGAGGATATATATTTCAGTAATATTCTGTTAATTTAAGCAGTGCTTTATGTAAATTGCGTTCATCATTTGCTATTATAACTTGTTCGTCCGCCAATAGTACGGCCATTTGGCTTCTTCCTTGTCCCTGTCATGGCTATAAGATTTTAGTCTGGATATTTATATATTTAATACTTCATTTACATATAAATTAAATGAAACGGGGACAAAATATATAACATATAGTCTACAATAGTTCTTTCTGTGAAAATATGTTTTATTTTTGTTGACAACTTAAGGAAACCTAGTTTCTGGAGGTGCCGCGAACTACCATAACCATGTCGTATTTTTTTGGTTGCGAGTGTTTGCACTGAAGAGAATGGTAGGGTAGAGTATTTTTAGACGATGCAGAAACTGATGATGCAAGGCACCAATGAAACGAGTCCCTGACCGATATAAGTGTAAAGCAATGACGTGACAGAAAACGTCTCTGATCAAAGAAAAATTACCTCATGTAATACGATAATACGATCATATACCTCTCGTATATGACTGACCGACCTGACCGATCTGACCTGGCCGATGGCCGAGATGGCCAAGAGCCTATACTGACTCAGCGCTTTGGTCTGAAGGGTCATGGGTTCGATTTCCGCCTTGCGCAGGGTTGTTTATCCCTTGACTTTGTATGTGCTGTCGCGGAGGACCTCGCGTTCTGCTGACCCCTTATCAGAGGAGCCCACAAGTGTGTTGGTGTCTAGTGTATGGTCAAATATGTGTCCGATCGAGGCGTAAAGGGTAACCGGCTGTCGGGTGGATGAAAGCCCTAGTTCAAACAAAAAAAAGCAACAACAACTTATGACTGACTACATTAAAGGAGAATTACTCCGTCTTCAATGCCTAATTTGACTTGGGAACATTGCTACAAAAAGTAACAGAATGAAAATATAATTGTGCAGAAGCACAAATATGATCGCATATTAACTGACCACAAGATGGGAAGAGAAAGTGAAGCAAGTGGGCAATTAAAGGAGAAGAGGAATAATTGAGGAACATGGAGACGTGGACAATTGTGTTCGAGAGTCAGACCAAATACCTAAACGGGCAGGTGACATTGCGGAGACGTACAGGCCGGTCGTAATCTTAACGAATGCCACTTCTGACTTACGGTGGACGCTACGAGAGTCACGTGTTGTTCTGTGACGTCACGGCGGGCAGAGAGTGGCCCTTCCGCAGGGGCGTCACGGCGCCTGCGCGCGCCACCTGTCGCCCGCGGGGGCGACGCGTCGCGACGCCAAACCGGACCGCACCCCCCCCCCCCAGCGCAGTGGGCCTCACGCGAACACGCCCAACACTCACCGGGTGAGGTAGCTCAGGGCATCAACCGATGTCACCGGATTGATTGATTTTTTCGTGTTTCCGGGTTTGTCAACTGCTTTGGTCATTAGTCCCGTTAGTGTAGTGCATGTTTTTTTGGTAGATGGCGGTGATCTTCCCCCGCTGGATGGTGAGATCCGGCGCCGACGTACCGTCGGCTAGTGGGGTTTCCCCCTAACCAGGACTCTCCCTTCAGCAGGGCACCGCCCCAGCCGGGATAAGTTCTAAGCTCCCGACAGGCCTCCCGGAATATGTGGTAGTGTAGTGAATGTTAGAGTAAGTGTGTTTGTAAGGGGAGAGGATAGCACAAGGAAGAGGAAGGACAGATCGCGCGCGGTCCGTGGTCCGTTTGTTAGGGTACTGCTCCGACATTCGCCTGGTGTTGATCGGAGAAACCTCGGAAAACTATACCGATCAGAGCAGCCGGCCGCTAGAATTCTCCTCCAGAATTCTCCCCCTAGTCGAAAACGTCTTTCTACAGGCTATTCTGACAAATGTTGGTATATATTTATTTATAGTAACGAGTGTTTTACGTCTTAGGAATGTAATAATTATTATAAGTATTGTATATCATTACACTGTGGTATTAGGTAAAAATTTATCCATGTTTGTGTGAATATGAATGAAAAGGTTGGTACGAATGCGAGGGTTCCTGAGTCTGTGTAGCGTGTATGTTTGTATGTATATACGTATATTTGTGTAATATGTAAGTTTATTTATCTATATGTTAGTATAGTTGTACTTTCATTTGTAGTACAGGAGTGTAAATGCCATCTGCATGTCTAGGCAATGACAAAGATAATTTGTTTTATATATTGATTTTTTATATATTATTCTTTATTTGTGAACGTAATTGTAACTGTGTATTTCTACATTCTGTCACCGGACATCAGCTCAATTGTAGAATAAAGCTTCTATCTATCTGTGTTTATTTTAAACAGCGCAATAAGCGAGTCCGATCTTTTATGGCCTGGCCTCGGTCAGAGCGCGGTGCCGACAATGAAAGAAAGGGCCGAACAACTATCGACAACAAATTAAAGTTCAGCACCAGCAAGAACAATTAATTAATCAGCAAAAACTTCAACAGCAACTTCAAGCGTTGCATCAAATTTACCCTCACTTGCAACAGTGGCCTTCAAGAAACGACTCTGATAATAACAACACAGTGCAATTATATGCTTGCCTGTGAATGTATCTTCTGTAAGTATAGATCATAGATCACAGAATTTGAACATGATCAATCGAGTTTGTGTAATATTTCAATTCAATTCAAGTTTATTAGTAATTTGCTTACAGGATTATCTTATTACAAGTTACCGAGAATATTCAAGGCGAAAACGTAAAGAAGTTTCATTAAAATAAAATTTTGATAGAACAGGTAGTTAGCACAAGTTACAATATAAATAACAACAAATACAAATAATACAGTAACACAATAACAAAATAATACAATAACATAAGATACAAAATAATTGAGACAACAGAACATACAAATATATACAAAATAAGCTGTATCAAGTGAGGCTTGACGCGTTACAGATTAATAAGGTCATTCTTTAGAGTGCTCGTGAAATTTAGCTTGAACTATTCTTTTGTAATGAATGCTCGTAATTTCAGAATTGATGAAACAAAGTAATACAGAGGTTTTTATCTTTCAGAGTTTTGATTAACCAAACAGTTAGGAAATGATAATACATCATTTAGGTTTGGTGCTGTAAGCACTTATAGATTGGGCACTCACATAAAATATGATTAAGATTTTTTTCAATATTCATATTACATATCTAGCAGATTGAATTTGAGTGTATTATGATCCACATATTTCTACTGTTGAAAATAATTTTAGTCACTGGACATTCTGTTTTGAGCGACAACTCTAGTACTGGAAGTGGGGAGAGCTAAAATTAGATATTTCCCTGTTTCTGTAGATTGCAGATTTCTAATTTCTCGATATATTGTACTGTATGAGGAATTCATGATTCTACGCATATCGTCCATAAAGATTTTACTCACAATTGTTTACAAAACTTACAATCGAGGAAATACTGTCTCTGATTGCATTAGGATTTTGTTGCTATAATGTGTAATAAATTATTGTCATTATTTAATATTTATTCAATATGATATTTTGTACATAGTTAAATAAATGACATTAGTGGGAAATGACCTATAGAGGCATTGCGTTTGCCTGTACATAGAAATTGAGTACAAAAAGGGAAAAAAAACACATACAGAATAAATGAACATAAGAGAGAAAGAACATACAATGTAATGCAACGCAAAAGACAACTATTATTATAAAAATACTACTACTAATAATGATTGTTGTTATTGTTAGACTCTAGGATGGCTCATGGGCATTGTACTAGTTTCCCGAGCTGTGGTTCCAGGTTCGATTCCCAGTCGAAACAAAAATAGAGTTGTAGCTTTCCTTTTAAATCGTCCCAGTTTCTGTAGCTGTGTGACGAAGAAAAGCTCAAGCAGGCGGATCTTGCTAGTTACGGTGAAGAGAATACGTCGGTCTCATGTTGCTCTTACCCCCAAGCATGGGAATTTACCTACGCCCAGGCAAGGGGGACACCGGTAGCTGGCCGGCGAAGTCGGACTATCGACTCAACAACGCCAAATACCGTCCGCCTTACCATTCATGAAGAGCATACCTGCTAGCTCCTGATTTGAGTACATGTCGCTCAGTTGAACGCCTAACACAACACTGAATGTAACCGTCGCCTAGGAATGAACTGCCAGTGTCCTGTTAATGTCTAACGGCAACAATATGACCTGCGGAAGGAAAAGCGTTCCGATGAATTTCAATATTCTGAAGCCATAATTCGGAAATTAAGCATTTCCGGACGTATTGAAGTGAACTATTTTGATTGACTAACATTATTATTGTTAAATTATCACCTCCGCCATCCATCCATCTGTCTAAATCGGCTTGAAGCGCCCGTTTCCAAGCGCGGACCCACTGCTGGCGGGTGCGCCATCGCGATGTGACGAGTGGCGTGACATCTCGTCATATTGCAGGCGCTGCGCAAAAGAATTTGCATAGGCGCATTACGCGCTTCCTCTCAAGTTGCAGTATTTACATATAATTGACATGGAGAAATCGTCATTTTTCCTTGACCGAAAACAGCGACGCTGCATTACGAAGTTATCTGGTTCTAAGGGTGCGTTAACTGCGGGATGGCACGCACGGTTGACATTCAGGGGTAGGTCTCGCGGAGATGCAATCATCCAGACGCAGTGCCTGATACGCAAAGGGGTGGGGTGGGAGTTTTGGGTGACTGTGAGCGACGAGGGATGTGCAGAAATATTATTCTCGTAATGGGGGAAACATCGACAAGTCCGATATGTACCTGAAAACCTTGTATATACGATTGGAACTTTATTATTATTATTATTATTATTATTATTATTATTATTATTATTATTATTATTATTATTATAATTTTTTTTTCTTTTTATGTATTTGACATATAATTCCGTATCTGGTAATATCAAATACAGAAAAATGTATTGGATCATTGGAAGATGTTTCGATTTGTACCCTCTCCCTCAGAAAAAATGTCGTTCAAAATTCTATCTTCCACACCGCGCCGACAAACTTGGACACCCCTCGGCCTGGGGAGGGCAGGGGGAGGGACGCGTTGACCAATCGCTAGCAGGTAGAACCACAGTTGTCTGTGATTGGTGCAACATCCCAAGGGCCAGAAAGAACGCTGTCTCAGGGGGAGGGGGCTAGTTCGTTTACGTACGAGACGGAAATATCGTCATATTTCCCTGCCGAAGGAGGTAGTTTGCCTGCGCGTACGCCACGACGAAAAAAATATTTCTAAGCGGGGTTTTCCGTCCAGAATGATTGTCTGTAGACCAGTAAATATTTATCATTTTAGCAACAATTATTCTAACTTTTAGTAATCGATTTGTAACTCCTGACAAAATGCTATTTTGAGATATTCATATCAGACACAATTTGCGGAGCCTTTCCGGCCGTTCTAACGCATATTTCGAATTTGTTTATAAAATTATAAATTGTTGCAAAATTGTTAATTCGCTGTTTTTGGTTCTGGGACATCGGGAGACTCTCCCCACTTTAGATTTGCAAAATTTGGAAATTGTTTATAAATTTGCAATTGTTGCAAATTTTTTTATTATCTAATCTGAATGGCGTTTAAATGTGATGCAAAATTCCGGAATCCGTTCGGTGCTATTATATCCCGTTCTCGAGATATATGTAATTGTTTATAAGAAATTAACATCTTAGTAGACCCCATTTGTTTGCGCTTAATTCACTCGCGCTAGCAGAATAGCGTGGGATGGGCCTACTGAAAAAACAGTTCTTCAATGCCGCGCTTTTGCCTGCCACATATGCTTAAAATGCACTTGCTTGTAAACAAATTCTGTGGCCAATTTAATTATGATAAATTCGTATTTTTACGGCGAGTATGAGCATAACTTTTATTTGGTTTTTATATTCTCTTTTAAGTCCTGCAATTTGCAAGTCGATATATTTATCAAATAGAAAAGAAATTGATTATAAAAAAATATTTTTCTAGGTGCATTACGCCCAAACAATTGTTTCTGTTTTTCTATCAAAGGGGTGTTGAGCAACCGAATAACTGTATTATTAATTTTTTTTAAGTCCCCTGTTAACACAGAGAGTCAGAAACTATTTGTTCTTCTTGTTTAACCATTACCATTAAAAAATAGGGAAACATATTGCTTAGCTGTTTGCTATAAACTGCACTGGATTGGATGAAGGTAGTGTTAAGGTTTTCAAATACAGAAATATTCAATTTTGTGTTTTGAAAGATCACATGAGTAGAATCACACATGACAATATTTACAAAAGTATAGAAATTTCTAAATAAACGTATATAACCTTTAAGTTAATATTTTCAATTCAATTTATCATTCCTTTCTAAAACTGTTAATTTGATGATTTCATTGTATAATATTCAAATCAGAGCTTTATGTGCTAAATCTACGCATTGTTAATACATCTTTTTAAACAACATTAATATATTTAATATACATTTAAAAGGTTTTTAGATTGGCGAACGTTTCACTGAAATTTCATGAATTCCTAAATGCTTGAAAATAAATACTTGTAAAATTAAATACTTGTAGCGTGTAAAAATATAACAAACACACGTATTTGGTAAAACGAGTTGATATTACTAAAAGAAAGCAAAACAGATGTTATAACAATTCAAAGAGATTTGGCGTTTGTTTACAGTTTAGTAAATATCAATGCACTAGCATTTCCCAGTGAAAATACATAGAACGAACTTGGTGGTCAAGTGATATGACCTTCCCAACACAGACTACATTTCAGTATCGTCAGAGTTCGAAGGTGGTTTGTTGGCCGCCATTCTACGAATCTATCAAAACCTTGAATTTTGCACGACCATCTGTACAGCGAGAACGTAGCGGTTTATTAAACGAAAACGGGCCATTCGAGGTATCTAATGTGCACTCTTTGAAAACGTTTAACCATTATAAACTATCCCTAAGAAAAATATCAAATAAACAATGTTAAAGGTCACCAGCTTAACATTGCCTTTACTATTTGAATGTTTTCATCATCCCCAACACCAACAGAAAACCCATGTTTTTACAGGTTATTATAAAACCAATTCAATAAATATAAGCATTTATTCACGTTATTATTTTTAAAACACTCAAATATCTACGATGTTATTTGATTCATGTCTTCATCGAAGATCTGAGATTAAAAAACTGATAAGCAGAGAAAATTAAAGTAATTTTCAGTGATTGATGAAGGTGAATGATCAAACGAAAAACAATGTTTCTTGCTTCATATATTGCTATCGTGTTTAACAGACATGTAATTACATGTGATACTTATATTTAAACATCCAAACTAATGAAAATTTTCAAAATTAAAATCATCAATAAAACGTTGATTCATCAGCAAGGATTATATTATTAAATACTTTTTTGAGATTCATGTGCTCCTGTGTGAATAAGGTAGTAAACGTGATTCGTATGATCCAGTTGCTCAGAATAATGCAAAACCTGCTAGACACATACATTAAACATAATAGTTGTCAAATAGTTATTTACGACATGAGTATCATAAGATATCTTATTACAATACGAAATTGGAGAATTATCAAACAAGACTCTTTAGCCGAAATTGTTAACCAATTGAATATTGTAATATAATGTTACCATTTGAATATCATGAAAAGTAAGACGCAATTTGTCAAAATTCATGTGAACTATAATTTTTCTTTAAATTTTACTCCTTATCCTGCGAAAGATGTGTGACAGTACTTATGTTAACAATTATACTGCCATGGGTTTAATTAATTAGTTTTCAGTACGCAAATTATTGTTTTTGGTTTAAAGAAGCATGGATATACAGAGTATCGGGGAACGAAACGTCGAAAGTTTGAAAAAAGCCGTTTAAACAATTTTAATCATACTTTGTCTAATAAACTACATAGATATTTTGAATGGCTGAGCTGCAATAAACACGCAAATTTTGGTTTGAAAATATGATTTCTACGCAAAACTTTGCATTCTAGAATCATGTAAACAGACCGGAAACATGTAACATGTTTATTATTAACAATATAAATTAATATATTAGTTCAGAAAAAAAATTAACCGAGAAATA
>BLKR01016692.1:0-22041 GCA_011170035.1 Teleogryllus occipitalis | reverse complement strand
TATTTATTTATTTATTTACGTCAAAAAACAGTTAAAAACTGCGTATGACGGGCTATGGGGAAAAGTGAATTGTGTGCACATTTTCAAAATTCTGTGATCCCTACACTAAATCATATACTACTTAAGTTTTGAATTTTGAAAGGGAGAGAAAAAAAAAACAAAAAAACTCCCATGTAATAAAATCGATTTTCAAGGATAAATAAGCAATAAATTTTGAATTTTGAAAGGGAGAAAAAAAACAAAAAAAACTCCCATGTAATAAAATCTATTTTCAAGGATAAATAAGCAATAAATTTTGGCTCTTATTACTTCCTGCCGCGACAACATGGAAACGATAATTTGAATAATTGTATTTCCCACTGAATTCTAGAAGACGTGCACAGAAAATGAAGTTACATTTATGTCCAGAAGCAAAACAAGGGGCCATCTCAGCATTTGCTCAATGGATCAGGGAAACTGGACGAAAAACCTGATCGAGATGGGGGTCATTTACCCGGAAGCTGTGTTACAATAGTTGTTACAGGTTTTTTTATACTCATTTATACAGTTCAAATGGTAATTAATGCATTATGTATCATTGTTAAAATTAATGTTACTTTTCTTGTGATGCTCAGTATAGTCTCTAATTGTATAGAAACAGTTATGCAGCAGAAACGATTTCACTTGGGATTTAAACTTTTCTATTGAATTTAATCGTTTAATGTCATCTGGCAAAGTGTTGTAAAATAATGTACATGTATTGTATGTGAATTTTTGTAATGAGCTGTTGATACTGTCACCTGATGAATATGATTTCTACGTCGAGTGTTATAGTAATAGACTTCGGCATTTTCTGAAAATATATTCCCGCCCTTAAGCAAGTCATTTTTTACAAAAACCACTGATTCGTAAATAAAAAGACACGGTAATGGTAGAATTCCTAGATTAATGAAGATAGGCTTACAAGAATCACGTGGGTGGGATTTGGTTATTATTCGTACAATTCGTTTTTGTAATCTAAAAGTCTGGGAGCTATAAGATGTATTTCCCCAGAATATTATGCCATATCTCAGGCGGGAATGAACATTCGCGAAGTATACACAACGAGCAGTATGAAGGCTGACTGAATTTGCAAGAATTCTGAACGCGTAGCATAATGAACTTAATTTTGTGTTCAATTCATTTAAATGGACGTTCCATTTAAGGTTTGACTGAATTGAGAGACCTAAAAATTTTGTTGCATTAACATGAGTCAATGGTACACTGTTCATTTTCAATGGAGCACAGAATTGTTTATTTGAAATGGAAAACTGCATTAAAACCGTTTTCTTTTCGTTTACTATTAATTTGTTATTTCGGAACCAATTTGAAACATCTGATATTGTACTATTTACGGTTTCTTTATTGCAAAGGATGTTCGTATCATCCGCAAAGAGAACCGTTCTTCCGTTTCGAATCGTCGAGGGCATATCGTTTACGTAAAGTAGGAACAGAATAGGGCCTAAAATCGATCCTTGAGGAACTCCACGTGCAATGGGCAAAGAGTCGGAAAGGTGCGTACGTAATGTTCCATCATTCCAGTAAGGTATTTCAACTCTCTGAGATCGTTGTTTAAGGTACGAACATAACCAATCTAGAGCAATACCACGGATTCCATATGAAGGTAATTTTGAAAGTAAAATGTCATGATCAATGATGTCAAAAGCTTTTGAGAGATCTAAAAATAATCCAATAGGTGCCTCGTTTTGATCTAATGATGAGGCGACATCTTTAAGAAAAGAAAATATAGCTGTTTCCGTTGATTTTGATTTTCTAAATCCATGTTGGCAATCTGAAAGCGCGTCGTGTTTAGTGAGAAAGGTTTCCATTCGTACGTAAAAAAGTCTCTCTAATATTTTTGAAAAAACTGATAGAAGAGAAATGGGCCGATAATTTTGAATTTCATTTTTGTTGCCTTTTTTGAAAAGCGGCTTAATTTTAGCTGTTTTGAAAATATCTGGAAACGTTCCAGTGCATAAAGATGCATTAAATATGTGAGTTAACGGGTGTATAATGGCATACGCACAAGTCTTTAACAAAGAATCTGGGAATTCATCTAAACCGGACGAATATTTATTTTTTAGTTTACCGATTATTTTGAGAATTTCATAGGAAGAAGTTTCGGAAACGAACATTGTGTCTAAAATTTTGGGTGCACTGTCTGTTTTTGAATTTTGTGCCTGAAGACCCTTAGTGAGATCGGCAGCAATTCTCGAAAAGTATTGGTTAAAGAGACTAGCCACTGTTGCCGGATCGTTGACATTTATATCGTTATATTTTAAAACAACATTCTCTACGGGTTTTCTAGTTGATTTGGTAGTATTTTTTATTATATTCCACATTGATTTTGTTTTATTATTTGAGTTCAAAATATCCTGATCGTTTTTCATGATTTTTGCCTGCCTTATGATTTTTCGTAACAATGTTTTGTATTTTTTAAAGTAGATAAGGAAATCTTGAGATACGTCATGACGTTTAGAAATGAAAGAAAGAATTCGCTTGTTTTTACAAGATGTCCTAATCCCTTGTGTTATCCAAGAATTGCTTTTCCGTGAAATATTTAATTTTCGTTTTTGAAGAGGAAAGCAAGTGTTAAAATGAATTGAAAGAGTTGAAAAAAAAGAATTATATTTCTCGTTTGTATCAACAGTATTATAAACCGCTTCCCATGACTCCTGCATCAAGTAGTCTATGAATAATTTAATTTTACTTTTAGTAAACAATCTAGTCATACGTGTATTATTTATTGTGTCAGTGATCGCATTTCTTATAATGGTAAGAATTTGTGCATCGTGATCACTGTATCCTAAATCTTTTGTTTCAACTTCATATCGAGTAGTAGTTTTGTTAATTATAATTTGATCAATTGCCTTCATCGAATTTTGTGTGATTCGTGTAGGTACATTAATTGTAATGTCTAAATTGAAGGAATTAATTAAATTGAGAAACTTTTCTTTCTCGCAAGATTCGACCAGAAAATCAATGTTAAATCTCCGCATACAACAATGGATTCAAAAGAGCGATTGCTGACTTTGTTAAGTGTTATCTCCAGGTTTTCTAAGAACAAAATATAATCTGGCAGCTTTGAAGTAACAATAAGTTCTCTCCGTAAACAATGAGTGTGACCATGTGTACAGTTTTAACTTCCCCATCATTCACTGAGACATCGCCACGCGTTGGAAGTCGGTGATAGCTTTGAAGCTGTGATTGCGATGATGATCTTTGGACAATATTATACTACAGCGTGAATGGCTGGATACACAAGGGCAACACAGATACGTTAATATTTATCCCTTTATTGCTCCAGTCATCTGTTGAAAGTAACCAACCTCAAAACTCCTACCGGGAGAGATGCCTCAGGGCATCAACTGATGTCCCTTTGACAGGGAGGTCCTAGGTTCGAGTCCCGACGGTGGCAGGATTTTCAACACTAGCTTGTCAGCAAGGTGGAATTCAGTCGCTATCTGGAGAATTCTATCTGCCGCCTGCTCTGATCGGTAGTTTTCCGTGGTTTCTCCAATCAACACCAGGCGAATGCTGCAGCAGTACCCTAAAAAACAGGTCACAGACCGCGCGATCTTCCCTACCTAATGACCATAGTAGTTGACGCGACCGGAATCGCTAGCAATCAACCAAAACTCCTTGCTGGAAAAATGTGTTAACAATCTCTGTGAAATTGAGCGAAAGGCATGGGACATCAGTTACACATTGCTCTGCCAGAGAACTTCTTCTCAACCCAACATTTTCGTGTCGAAAATTATGATCATGGAAACATTTGATGTGGGCTGTACTAGAGTGCATTCTACGGCGGTTGAACGGGAAATGTAGCGTTCTTTCGGCTTCTAATTACCTCTTGTGTGTCATGTTCTATTATTAACATTCACACTTTCGTTATTGCAGATTCTTCCTTATTTCTTTAAGTATGAAGAAAGCTAATGTTCATTTATACAGATGTTATTGTTGGGTAATGGCGTGTAATTTTTTTATTAAATATAGATTGCTTTGTTTATAGCACTAATAAAAAGATAGGGTAGAACAGTATAATTTATTATTATTATTATTATTATTATTATTATTATTATTATTATTATTATTATAAATTCTATTGTTTTATATTATTATATAACTCAGGGAATATTTCGATGTGGTGACCAGAATTATGAGAGAGATTTTTGTGTGTGAATAATGTATTAAGGAGAACTGTGAATCATCAGACATGAAACTATGTTTTATTGGAAGTGGGTATAAGTGATAGCGTGCTGGAAGGCAAGTGCAGTATACCTGCGTTCTCTGATTTTGTCGCATTGCACCTTCCTGTTTCAAGCGTCCAATTATTGGCACGGCGCTTTCGATTAAGCGCCGGTTAGCGGCATGGAAATTCCTTGCGGAGATCCCCCGTCTCGGAGGGCAGGGGCGGCGCGCGGGCGCTGCTGCAGCCACCGCAGCGGAGGGCGGAGGGCGGAGGTTGCGGCCGCGGACTGCACCGGCGCCCCGCCCCTCGCCCCTCACCCTCCTCCAGCTCTGACCTCGGCACCCTCGCCGGACCTGCTCGTGACCCCCTCGCCTCCTCCACCTTGAGTATTTGCCCGCAGCTTCCTTCACCCTTCCCTCCCCTCCCAACTCTCCCCCTTCCCTTCTAAGTCTTTTTCCCTGACTTCACTGTTTCTCTCCCCTCACAGTCCTTCTCCCTTCGCAGTTCCTCTCCTCTCATAAGTCCCTCTCCCCTCACAGTCCCTCTCCCCTCACAGTCCCTCTCCCCTCACATCCCTCTCCACTTAGAATCCCTCTACTCTCACAATCCGTCTGCCCTCCCAATCCCTCTCCCTTCACAGCCCCTATACCCTCGCAAACCCTCTCCTGTCCACATCCTCTCCCATTTCCCATCCCCTTCCTTCTTTCTCCCCTCCCACCCATCCCCTTCTCTCCTTCCCTTCCATCCCGTCAATTCTTCGTGTCTCTGCCCCTCTTCCTGTCCCCTCCCCATTTCTTCTCGTATTCCCTCCTCTCCTTGCCTCCCTTCCTTTCCCTCTCTGTCCCTATTCCTTCCCCTTTTCTCTCCCACTCACCCACTCCGCCAAATACTCGCCACATTCTCATTCCATCCTATCCCGCCCGTCCCGCTCCGGTCCAATGCCACCGGGCGCCGCTGCCATCGCGGCTGCTCCAGGGCGCGCCCCCCGGCCGCGACCCCGGCCCTGCCCGCCCGCTCCGCCCGCCCGCCCGCCTGCGGCCGCCGATGCGCGATTTACGAGGACAGCTCGTTGCCGATTGAATTTATACGCGCGCGCCCCGCGCCGATAACGCGGCCCCGTCGCTCCGCCCGCGCGCCCCCCTGCTCGGTCGCCCCGCCCTCTCACTTCAGCCGCCGCCGCCGCCGCCACCGCTCTCTTGCTCCCCGCACCACGGGCCTCGGCCTTGCTCCCGTGATCGGTACTACTCTGGGACACCCGATCCACTTTCATAATAATAATAATAATAATAATAATAATAATAATAATAATAATAATAATAATAATAATAATAATAATAATAATAATAATGTATTTGGCGTTATTGGGTAGGTAGTCCCACTTCGCCGGCTAGCAACCGGTGTCCCCCATACCTGGGCGTAGTTAAATTCCCATGCTTGGGGGGTAAGAGCGACAAGAGGCGAACATGACGTATTCCCTTCACCATAACTAGCAAGAAGCGTCTGCTTAATTGATTGATTTTTTCGTGTTTCCGGGCGCGTCAACTGCTTTGGTCATTAGTCCCGTTAGTGTAGTGCATGTTTTTTCTGGGGAGATGGCTGTGATCTTCCCCCGCTGGATGGCGACATCCGGCGCCGACCGACCGTCGGCTAGTGAGGTTTCCCCTAACCAGGACTCTCCCACCAGCTGGGCACTACCCCAGCCGGGACAAGCTCTAAGCCCCCGACCGGTCTCCCGGAATATGTGGTAGTATAGTCCATGTTAGTGTAAGTGTGTGTGTGTGTGTAAGGGGAGAGGATAGGACAAGGAAGAGGAAGGAAAGATCGCGCCGTGCTCTTCATGGATTGTAATGTATTCACTAGCAGTACCCTACTTACCAACATTGATAATCTAACCTTCACACACTCACATTAACATTGAATATTGACGTAATAACACAGTCATGATATTTACTCACTATTTTTGTCAAAACAAAACACTGTTCTCATATCACTGGTATACTAACATTTATACTCCCATTACCGTACTAACACTACAAGCTAACAACATACTAACATTAAGAAACACCAAATGAGAGCGAAGGACGCGAAATCCACTTTAACCGTCTGTCACTTTTACTTTTACTATCTTGGAATGTAAAGAAGAATCTATGTCGATTTATGACGTACGCGATTGAGAAAAGCTCAGTCAAAATCCCAATCAGGATGGCGGCTTATGGGCAAATATAATACATGAAATCTATTGAAATACCTAGCTTCAATTACTTCTCTTACTTACTTCCGCTCTAAAACATTACTCTGGCTCGTCCTTCCCGTCACACACGATCCCTTCTCGCCACCTCCCTCCACACAGAGCTACGACTCCCGTCCTGGTAGCGGTCGCACGCTGCCCTTACGTTAGCAGCTCTTTTCTCCCCGCACACACTCTCCTCAATCCTTTACTCTCCTTTTTTTATCTAGGTCTTTTATCCAGCCGACAGCCGGTTACCCTTTACGCCCCGATGGGACGCATATTTGACCATACACTAGACACCAACACACTTGCGGGCTCCTCTGATCTGGGGTCAGCAGAACGCGAGGCCCTCCGCGACAACACACACAAAGTCAAGGGACAAACAGCCATGCCCAAGGCGGGACTCGAACCCGCGACCCTTCGGACCGAAGCGCTGAGTCGGTACTCGCTCTTAGCCACCTCGGCCATCCAGGTCGGCCTTTACTCTCCTTACTTCCATTTAATACTTTATCCATGTTCTGCATTCCCCCTTGTTTTCCATTCTTCTTTCTCCCCGACGGTCTGCCACCTCGAGTTCCCTTCCCTGTAAAATAGTTTTCTGTGGTTTCTCCGATCAATATTAGGCGAATGCCGGAGCAGTACCCTAACAAATGGACCGAGAACCGCGGACAATTTTACCTCCCTCTTCCTTGTCGTATCTTCTCCCTTTACTTATACCGTCACTACACTACAACACTTGTCGGAAACTTAAAACTTGTTTCGCCTGAGGTGGATGCCCTGTTGGAAAGGAATACTGGAGGTGCAAGGCGAGGTATAGGGTGGCCCCAGATCTCAGTATTCCGAGGGGAATGAAAACCACCGACAAAACATTCAGTGCTCCAACGGGACTATTGAGCAGAGTAGTTGACGTACCCGTAAATGTAAATCAATGCTTCCATCCATGCTCTAGCTTCAATATACACAGTCTCAGCCAGACCCCTTACTCACACTTCTATTTACCCAAAGTGAAACTTCCTGCACCTACCGTTCCGTTTGGTTTCAACTTGCCGTAAGACGGCTCCGTACATTCGTCATTCGCCGAGCAGCGAGCTAGTGCTCGCCCAATCCCGAGCAGCTGACGTGTTCTGCGAATGTTCGCTCCCTTTCATGTGTCCAAAAGACCGACACGCAGTGGGTAGGGCGAACCCCTATGGTCGTCACTCGGCAAATAGCAAGCAACTCATCCACACTACTCGGGATTCGGCGAGCGGTTGCTCGGTGTTCGCCGAATGACGAATGTGTGGAGCCGCCGTTATGTCTTCTCCTCGCTCCCCGGAACGTCACCCACCCACACCGGTTTTCCCTTCCACATATTCGCCGACCTCTCGCTGAGGCTTTCCACCTCACCCTGCCCTCGTACCCAGTTCACTCCCCCTGGTCTCCGCGTTCTATCGTTCATCCCGCCCAATCCTGGCTCTCTCGTGCCCCTCTTGGGTGCAGATTGAATTTTCCACTCGCAAATTTCCGTGCGTTAGCTCCTGCCGTTGGGGAGCGTCCCCGTCCGATTACAGGCTGCGAGGAAATGGATGGCTTCTGCGGTGGCGACGGATTCTAGGAAGATGTCCTTGCGATCGGGAAACTCTGGTTAATTACGAATACAATTTTGCTCATGTGATGCTTCAGAGCTGCGGGTAAATGCAGGGATTCGGTTGAGACTGACCTGCTGCAATTGCCCGCATGCCACTCGCCTTTCACTAGACTAGAGCCAAGTGCCCGAGCACCTCCACTCATCTCCCATCCTCTCAACCTTCTACTGTGTCGGACTGATTCGACAAGCAGCGAGCCATAGCGATTGTGCGGGCACGCCAATTGGGCTGCCCCCTTCAGCGTCCAGTGCTAGTGTAGCACCATCTGCGGTCGCGTATACACGGTTGCAACATTGGGGAATTTTGACCCTAAAATGGTGATATTTTTCTTTGTGGGGACAAAATAGGAAACATAATGGACAGGGAAATGTTTGGCGATTTTGGGGGGTAATTATTTTCATCCGGCGTCGAGATAGAAATATTTTCTCTATTATTATGAATAAAAAAGAACAATAGACATTGTTCTCTCTCACTTTTATGTATCAAAAAGAGAAAAATAAACGACTCAGAAAGAAAAATATAAGAAAAAGAATATAGTATAAGACTTCGAGCAACTAATGGTAAGTGATGGTTTAGTGTCAAGTAATGGTTTAGTGTGCTGAGTTCAATCCGTATACGACTTAAATTTAAACATTTTTAATACCTGCAATGCGGAATGACACTTAAGTTTGTCACCATGTCAAGGAATCTGACAAATACTTCATCTTCTCTTATCTGTGTGTTTCCTCGCAATACGACGGTAGAAGTGTAATAACCTTTCAAATGAAATGGCACACGAAGAACACACAAGGAGTTATAGAATACTAGAGTTAGTCAATAGAAGATAACTAATTGAGCTTGCACTCCAATTTTCGTTCGTAGAAAATATTGCAATTCCTCTGGAAGAGAAATACCTCAGCACTGTCGTAATACAAGTACAAATTAAGAATATTTTTGCATGTTTTTGAGTTTCTTACATCGCTTTGTCGCAATTTTTCCATTTTGATTAGTGAGATCATTAAGACATAAATTAGAACATAGAAAAGACGTACGGAGTTTCACGTAATTCCGTTGCGAGGCCGTCGCCGAGCTTGAAAGAGCAGTCAGCCTAGCATGTCCAATAAAGTGGACAGTATCGATTGAATTGCAACAGTCCATTCGATGTCTGTTCGCGTGTTGCGATCTAGATTCAGTCTGCTTCTGCCCCCGTCTTCCTTGTCGCTTAGCTTGTCCGCGGTGTCGCCTGCGAATTAATTCACTGTACCCTGAGCAGCAACAGTAACTGTGAGCGTTAAAACAGACTTCATGATTTGATGGTTGACAATCTAATTGCGCATCGAGCGATGTGACTGAGGGCGAAGTGCGCTGAATTCGCGTTCGGGAGGTCCGGGTTCAATCTCCGTGCCGGCCATCCTGCCTGGGGTTTCCATGGTTTTCCTCGGTCATCCAGGCGAATGCTAGGGTGGATTCATTGAAAAAATCACGAGCGCGAAACCGGCGGCGTC
Source organism: Teleogryllus occipitalis (assembly GCA_011170035.1). Taxonomy (NCBI): domain Eukaryota; kingdom Metazoa; phylum Arthropoda; class Insecta; order Orthoptera; family Gryllidae; genus Teleogryllus; species Teleogryllus occipitalis. The sequence continues at coordinate 12,492 of BLKR01016692.1, read as the reverse complement.
GTTAACCGAATTCGTTAACTACGTGACTTCACAAAAGTTAAGCTAATTCGAGACATCGCGGGTGCCTGGTTGAATGGACGACTAGGAATAGAGATGGCAAAAAAAACCAACATCGATGGTTTGTAAAACATTGATACTTTCCACCAGAAACATCGACATTTTGCTTTCGACGTTTTCTTCAAATCGATAATTTGTTGCAAAAACATCGCTGTTTTTTTATTCTTAATTTTTTAAATAGTTTTTTTAAATAAAGGGGTTTAAGCACGTTGTAGAGTAGCACAGCAATATCGTTGTTTTGCGTCATCCTCTTTATCACGCTGCACATTTCGCCTCTGCAATCTGAGGACGTTTGGGAGCTGCTCGTGTTGTGAATGTACTTGTATGTTATCGCAAGACATGTCATTGCCTGAATCGTCAGTGAAACACGAAATCAATATCAAAACACGATGTTCTGTATTGTTAATTTTATTCTTTACATTAATATTAATTTTATTCTTTACATAAATGCTGTAATTAAAAATGGATAGGAAAATAGAATGTTTAATAGCCTACAGTTAAAACACCGATGTTTTCTCGTCCATGTTTTCTCATCGACATCGAAAAATCTTCAGCGATGTATCGAAACATCCATGTATCGATGTTTTGGTAAAATTTGCCTTCACTAACTAGGAACCCCGGGATCTAAGGGCGCGGAGACCAATTGACCTTTACGGGATATATAATGGCTAATTACAAATCTGAATACTTAGCTTCCACCTAAGTTTACGAATGCAGCCAATGTGGCAAAACTCAAAATGAACTTTGTCGAGACAACAGAACAATATTTTCGAAATTAGAAAATAGGTTTTGCTTAATATTAACGTTTATTTAACATGTATAACATGAAATACTATGCACTAATATTGTGATGCATTTTATGCTCTTTCTATCTTTCTCGCATTCTCGTTCATTTTTGATTCATTGTTTTGTTGAAGGATTTTCATATAGTGTGTCAGTAAATAACGAAAATGTAGTTGCATCAATTTCATATTAATTGTTCCCGTGGCATAATTGAGATGGGTGTTCAACATCATTCAAAGATCCCAAATTCAAAAATAAAGGTTCTGGAAAATTAATATTTATTTTTCTAAATGACGTCAATACTACGACTATCTGTTAAAAATATTGAAATCTAGTACAATTATTTCTCTACTTGTTATTATCTTTTAAATACATTTTATTAGCAATTAGGAGTATATTATAACAATTGATGTACAATTACTCGTACAGAGCACACAAACTTTTAAAGTATGTTAAGTCAGAAGTGGGATGGTAAAAATGTAATAGATTCTTGAAAATGTGAAGATATGATGGGGATCAGTTTGTCAAAAACCTTTTTCACGCGCAACAAAAGCTTGTGGCACGTTCTAACTCAGCACTGGAAGGCGGTAGTGTATCTGTGACCCAGATCCTCAACAGGCTGTAACAGGGCACCCGACAGCGCCATCGGTCCGCTACTCTGTCGACCGGCTCTGTTCACTGCCTCTTCACAGCGGAGATTCACCGCTCTCCAACTGGGACCCCGCGACTTCACGCCTGCGCTCGCCCCCGTCGCCACAGCCGCCGCCGATGCCCCCACCGCCCCCGTTGCCTTTTCCGACCGTGTTGCCCCCGTCACTCCCGTCACCCCCGCCGGAGCCCCGGCAGCTCCGCCGATTCTCAGCCCCCAACGTCCCCCGCCCCCGCCCCCGCCACCCACCGTGGCCCCCGCGGCCCTCCCCCCAACCCTGTTGTCCCGTCGCCGCCCTCGCCGCCGCCCTCGCCCCCGCCGTCGCCCCCGCTACCGCCCCCGCTGCCGCCCCCGCTGCCGCCTCAGCTGTCGCCCCCGCCGCCACCCACGCCGCCACCCCAGCTGCCGCCCCCGCTGCCACCCACGCCGCCGCCTCCGCTACCCCCGCTGCCGTCCCACTGCCACCACGGCTCCACCGCCGGGCTGCCGCCCCGCCCGCAATCCCTGAAACCCGCCGTCCCTCGCCGTCCCAGCTATCTCCGCCACCCTCCACCGCCCCTTCCGATCCCCTTACCTCTGCTGCCCCCGCCGCCCCACCGCCGTCGCCATCCCTCGACCTGATGACCCGCCACCCTTCGTCGCCCTCTCCGGCCCTGTCGCCCCCGCCCCTGCAACACCCGCCGCTCCTCCACCCTCAACGCCCCCTGACGCCCGCGCCGTCCCCACCGCCCTCCCCCCCCCGTCCACCAACCACCGACGCTGCAGCCCCCGCCGCCACGGCCGCCCATGCTGCCCTCGCCTCCCCAGCTTCTCACACCGGCGTCATTGCTGCTGTCGCCACCGAACGGTGTGACAAAACGAGGAAACCCTGTGCGAAATCTAAAAATAAACCTTTGTTTCGGGGATGCGCGGGCGGTGAAATTGCGGTGTGTGAGCAATACATTTAACCTTCATGTAATAAGATGTGTTAGTATTTACTATCTGCCATAGAAGGTCGTTATTATGAACGTGTCAACTTTGAATGCAATAGTCAACCATTATAAAAGGGAAGTCATTTAGTATTTTGACCTCGTTTTCGTCATTTGGTCACACAGTGTCCGCCCGCTGCCATCGCTTGCGAAGCTGTGTGACCCGTTCGTCGCCAATGCAATTGCATAGGCTGCACCACCTGGGACATTTACCGAGAGCTCTTAGCAATTCAAGACGCTGCCGTGCACTGCGGGCGGTAGTGGCGTGCGGCAAAATGCATGGAATTCGTTCAGGAGTCTAAGAAGCGCCGAGTGCGGGCGAGTGCTTTGTACTCGGATAGTTACGTGACCCGGGTGGTGTATTGCCTCAGAGTGCGTAAAGTTCTGGTTTACTAAGTTCAGCACGACGTAATGTGCAAGGTCCAAGACACAATGCGTGTTCGAAGCAATATTGCAATTCTTTGTCGCGTTAAACGCGCCGCAAAAATATTGCAATTGCTCAGATTAGTCCTATTGACTCTTAAGTTGATAAATAAATTAACGTGTAAATACTTTCCATTGTTTCTATTCGAAACAGGCCAGATTGGCCAGATTGTATTTATTTTGCCATCTGCCATTATTAACTGAACTTTTCAACAGTTTTTTTTAGAAATCGGTCATCGGCAAAGGAAGTAATTCTTGTAAAAAGTGCCTAAGAACAGAAAGAAGGAAAATACGTAATTTAGTTATTGAGAATTGAATCGATAGCGTACTCCTGCCCTTCAAATTTAGAACTTTGTATAGTATTGTCCACAAACATTGATGTAATTTTTTTACTCTAAAATCATTCACTTCTGCGAACTTGAGTTACATACATTCACCTATAAATGTAAATTCTGAAATCCCGGTTTCCTTCTTAGCGACAAGTTGTTCTTAAATTCATATCCAGGCATACACTCAAAACTCCAAACTATCATTATCCCGAACTAAATTCACTCACAACCCCAACTCGGTCTTTTGTGACGAAATGGACCTCACTTCTCCCACTACATGCACTGGAAAGAAAGATTGATTACTTGGTGTTACCTGGCGCGTCAACTGCTTTCGCCCGTAAGTGTATTGCATGTGTTTTCCATGTAAGGTGGCTGTAATCTTCTCTAGCTAGATTATGAGATCCAGCGACGACCTACACGTCAGTTGGCGAGGTTTTTCCCAACCTGGTATCTTCTACTAGCCGGGATAAACTATAAGCTCCCGACTGGTCTCCCGGCATGTGTTAGTGTAGTGTGTGTAAGTGTAAGTGTGTGCGTAAGTAAAGGGTGAGTATAGGAAAAGGAACGGGAAGGAAAGATCGTGTGCGGTCCGTGGCTCATTTGTTAAGGCACTCTTCCGACATTCGGCTGGTACAGATCGGAGAAACCACGCGAAACTACCGATGCCGGTAGAATCCTCCCCTATACAGCGGCTGAACTCGCCCCAGCTGTCTAGCTAGTGTCGAAAATCCTGCCACCTTCGGGACTCGAAGCCTAGGGCGTCCCGTTCGTAGGCACTGCAGTGACATCAGTTGATGCCCTGAGCCACCTAAGCCGGTTCAAAGGGAAAGGGACAAGCAAACTCTGCATACAGGGTCGCAGTCGCTGGGTGCATGCTGGGTCGCCGTCGACAGGTCGCAGTTTCTAGATTAATTAAACACCCCATTGAATCGCGCGACCTCGCGCTTTTAAGCTTTCGATCGTTTTTTTCGAACCCGGCATTTCATTTCCATCTGGGACTTAATACTATTAAAAGCGGCCACCGACCAGGGGTGAGAGGCTGACCCGCTGCACTGCTGTTATCTGGTGGCAGTAAGTCGAGTTGGTGCTATAAATCATCGGATAACAATGTCTCTTATCTGAATAGCATTACAATTGCCAAAAAAATAGCTAGGGGAATTCGAGAATTGGCAGTGTAAAAAATGATTCTGTGTAGGTCGTTTGTCCTCGTCAGATGTATGCTAACTCGTGCGTCGGACAGATAAAAAATAAAGATTTATTCGGTTACCCTGCAAGTGGCCCCGCCCCCTTTTTGACGTGATCCACGTGAGTACAGTTGAACAGATGAGAAGCGGTTTAGAGTGTGCTTTGATTGAAGGGTCATAGGGCACGAAGACGGTTATGCTATCCAAGACGATAGACAGCTACTCTTTGAAAAATGGATAAAATTAACATTAAATATGGGTTTGTAATTTGTCGTGTTATGCAGTTGAATTTTTTATGCATTTCAAACATTAAAATCGAATAAATAACAATAAAGAATATCTGACAACATGTTAATAAAAATGTGCCTCATGAAACAGACATCACGGAATTAGAATTTGAAAATAAAATGTGTTCCTCCGTGGAAGATAAAATGTATTAAAGTAATTACTTTAATACCTTTAAAACCAATAAAATGTATGAATGTATTGAAATAAAATTAATAATACATTTAAAATTTAAATATAAACTTTAAAATTTAACAAATGAAATTTATTAAATGGTAGTATTAAAAGATACAGAAAAGAATAAAAGTGCTGAAATTAAATGCAGAGTTAACTGCAGTTTCTTTAATGCTTTTAAATTTCGCCCTCTGTCATTACATGTCTGCCATACTTCGGCAAATATCAGAATATAAATGTTTTCAGGCATTACAAATATTTGTAACATAAATGTGTTAATATTCTGGATTGGGTTTTGCTATTATTAAACTCCTGAGTGCTTACTACCAGTGAGAATATATTCCGGCACTGTTTTCTAATATTAAAAGCATGTTTGAACCCGTGTCTGAATTACCCCTGAACACTCAGATTTTGCAATTCATCTGCGTACGGTTTGTAAATGTCTCGAAAACTGCAATATATTTGTACCGTGGCTTCCTAAATTTAAATCTATTGTGCAAGACACTCCAAAATCTTTCGATATCAAATAAAATAAAAAAAGAGAGAGACAGTGCACTCTTACCCTTTTAAAACATTTCATATCTTGCGTATTTTTGTTCTTTTCAGTCCTTTGTCCTCACTTAACTGCTCACTTGATGGATACTTGTTTGTATTCGTATCTCTGACCAATTGTCGTTCCTCTTTCTGCTTTGATCTTGTAATGCGGATGCTGCTGTCACTTCTGAAAATAGTGAAAATTCCCCGAAACCAATTTCTTTTTTTTGTTCTTTTCTTCTTTTCTTCTTCTTTTCCATTGCTTTCTAAATTTCATTAAAAAACTTTTTTCAATATTGTGATTGATGACATAATTTCGTTTACATCTCATGTCTCAGATAGGATAAGCCTTTTTTGGGTCAAAAATCGGAACGGCAAAGTTGGTCCTTCGAAAGTGGGCGTGAGCGCGCTGCGCGGTTATCGTGCGTGGCCAGCGCGGCGCGGTGGCATTGGCGCTGCAACAGAGCGCGTCGTCGTCGGGGCGCTGGGACCGCGCGGCCACGCTTTATGATCGGCGGCGGGCGGCGCGCGAACAAATGGCCGGCCATACGTCCTGGAATTTGCAGCGGCCCCTTTCAATTTCAGCGGAGCGCGGCGGCGGCGCAGCAGGACGGGGGTGGGGATGGCTGGGGCGGGGAAGCCGGTAGTGGGGTTGGTGGTGGTGATGGCGGATACGGGGAAAATAGGGGTGGTGGCAGCGGTGAAGGGGTGGTGGTGGCGGAGGCGAGGATGATGGTAAAGAAGACGGCGGCGATGAGGGAGGTGGCGGTAGTGGTGTGGGTCGTGGTGAGGTGTGCGGTGGCGGTGGTGAGAACGGCATCGGTATAGACGGCAGTGGTGAGGACTGCAGCGGTGAGGACGATGGTGGTGAGGGCGGTAGCAGTGAGGACGCCGATGAGGGCGGTGGCGGTGAGGACAGTGACGGTGAGGACGGTGGCGGTGAGGACGGTGGCGGGGAGGCTGGTCGCGGTGAGGCTGGTCGCGGTGAGGCTGGTGACGGTGAGGCTGGTGGTGGTATGGGCTGGTGGTGGTATGGGCTAGCAGTGAGGACGTCGATGAGGGTGGCGGCGGTGAGGACGGTGGTGGTGAGGACGGTGGTGGTGAGGACGGTGGTGGTGAGGACGGTGGCGGCGAGGACAATGGCGGCGAGGACGTAGACGGTGAGGACGGTGGCGGTGAGGGCGGTGGTGGTGAGGACGGTGGCCGCGAGGACGGTGGCGGTGAGGACAGTAAACGGCGAGGGCAGTGCTGGTGAGGGCGACTGTGTTGACGGCCCCGGTAGGGCGTTGGGGCGGAGAGAGGCTAGAGAGGAAATGCGCGGGTGAATGGCAGGGATGGCGGCACTGGAGGGGTTGGTGGCAGAGGCGGAAGTGGCGGAGTTGGTCGCCGAAGGGCTTCGTGGCGCGTTGGGCGAGGGGAGCGGGGGTTGGCGGCAGCGGCGGAGGGCGAAAGGGATTGGCCGACGAGAGAGGCCGGACGCCGAAGGGCGCAGGGAAGGGTTCTGGAAGCCAATAATCGGAAGGCTGAAAGAGCCGCGCTGGAAAATTGCATGCCGAAGGGGCAGAGGTTGTAAAGTATGTTCCCGGTGGCAGAGAACAGACGGAGATAAAATAATGCGATATACGAATAACGATAGCTGGTGCTTTAACATGAAGTTCCGATATTGTGCATCCCGGGAAATTTTTTGTTCAAATCTCAAATGTAGCATATTTTTTCATTTTTTTAAGGAATGTGTTTTGGAAATATCCTGGTCGATCCCAGAGCAATGAAACTATAAGCCTGTAATATATTTTTTCAATATTTTCAACTCTACATCTACTTTGAATATTATAATATAATTTTCAAAAAACAAACTTACTTGCAAAAGAAAAGAAACTACATTATATTGTACTTTAATCACCCCAAAGACGCTTGTATAAATCACAGATATGTTTACTAGTGGACGAATGAACAATGAGTAAAATAATTACATTCCTACATCAGTAGTTATGCAACATTGACCGAAGAGTATGACACTCATCATAACGAGAATTATACTTCGATTTGAATATAGCTGCACTTCAGAGTCATGAGCTGGAAGGAGAGCTCATGGCTCCAATCGCGAGCTTCGTTAGGTCTGTTTGGTATTGGAGCTACCAATTGAATAATGATTGATTGATTGATTTTTGTGTTTCCGGGAACGTCAACTGCTTTGGCAATTAGTCCCGTTAGTGTAGTGCATGTTTTTTCTCGGGCGATGGCGGTGATCTTCCCCCGCCCGATGGCGAGATCCGGCGCCGACCTACCGTCCGCTAGTGGGGTTTCCCCCGAACCAGGACTCTCCCACCAGCGGGGCACCGCCCCAGCCGGGACAAGCTCTAATTTCCCGACCGGTCTCGCGGAATATGTGGTAGTGTAGTGTAAGGGGAGAGGATAGGACAAGAAGATGAAGAACAGATCGCGCGCGGTCCGTGGCCCTTTTGGTAGGGTACTGCTCTGGCCATCGCCTGGTGTTGATCGGAGAAACCACGGAAAACTACCGATCCGAGCAACCGGCTACTAGAATTCTCCTCCAGACAGCAACTGAATTCGACCTAGCTGAAAAACTAGTGACGAAAATCCTGCCGCCGTCACGACTCGATCCTCGGTCAGAGGCCCCGCAGTGACATCACTGAGCTATCGCTCCCGGTCCGATTGGATAACAAAATCCTCCTTCCAGCTCGTGACCTGTAAGAGCAGCTACGTTTAAATCGGAGTATAAAAGTGTGTACGTGCGACGTTCTCTTCCCACCCTGTCCTGTGCTTGCACGCAAAGCCCATGTGCTGTGCTGTGCAGCGTTTGCGCTCAGCTGCAATGGGCTTTTTTTCTGCTGCGTGTGGAAAGCCGTGAGCTCTGCGCCCAACGCCCAAGGCCGCTCGCGCCGGCGCTGCGTGCGCAGAAAGCTGCCCGTGAAACGCGAACGTAGTGCGCAGCTCCGAGGACGGTGCCGGCTGCGGTGGCCCAGCGCCAGCATTGCTACAGCAGAACGGGAGGTCCGAAGGGTTCGACTTAATACGGTGCGGAAGTTGCGTTCCCCGGCATTGCCGAAGATGCGACGAGCTACATTGCTACATTCCGATTTAAATATGGTGGCACTTCAAGGTCTCGAGCTGGATTGATTGATTGATTGATTGATTGCTAGTGATTCCTGGCGTGTCAACTGCTTAGGTCAATAGTCATGAAAGTGTAGTTCATGTTTTTTCTGTGGAGGTGGCGGTATCTTGGATGGCGAGATCCGGCACCGACCTCCCACCGGCGAGCGGGGTTTCCCTACCGGATGTTTCCCACCGGCTCGCCGGGGCACTGCCCCAGCCGGGACAAGCCCTAAGTTCCCGACCGATCTCCCGCCGTGTATGGTAGAGTAGTGCATATTAGTGTAAGCGTGTGCAAGTAAGGCGTAAGGATAGGATAAGGAAGAGGAAGGAAAGATCGCGTGCGGTCCCTGGCCCGTTTGGTAGGGTACTACTCCAGCATTCACATGGTGTTGATCACAGAAACCACGGAAAACTATCGATCAGAGCAGCAGGCTGATAGAATTCTCCCCTAGATGGCGACAGAATTCGATGTAGTTGACAAGCTTGTGTCGAAAATTCTGCCACCGTGAGACTCTATCCTAGGACCTCGCGGTCTGAGGCAATACAGTGACGTCAGTTAATGCCCTGAGCCACCTTTTTTGGTCACCGATCTGGAAGGAGAGGAGGCACTGTCATCCAATCGGGAGCTCCAGTACCAAACAAATCCAAACGAAGCAAAGTACAGGTAGGGAGATTTCAACCACTGTCTGGAGGAGAATTTGAGCGCTCAATGAGCTGATTCGCATTTTTCTGTAATTTTTGTTTCGAAACAATAATAGGCGAATATCCTAATTAACGATCCATGGAGCGCGCGGTGTTCCCTTCTCTATTCGCGTTCCCTGACACACCCACACTTACTTGTAGACCACTACCGAATGTGAGGAGACTAATCAGTTCTTGTCCTGGCTGGAGCGGTACCCGCGGGGTGAGATAATCCCGCAAGCTCCCGTATCAACGGGGGAGGAACACTGCCACTACCACTAGCACCAACTGGGATATAACATGCACTACTCTTACCGTGCACTACTCGTGACCCTCGCGTGGCCTTCGAGTTACTCTGTCTGAAGGAAACGAACAATACTAATTGAAATGGAACTTTCGAATCACGGTGTTTTGTATTCTCGTATTCTCGGATCTCTCTCAAACTGAGAAAAGGCGAAAGTGGAAAATTCGAATTTTACGGCAAAAGAAAAAAGGTTTTACCGAATCCTTTGAAGTCTATTGTTAAATATTTTCTTCAAGCTCTGCTCTATTCCATTTTTTGAATTCGTCCCCGAAGATCTGATGAATTTTTATCCAAGGATTTGAAGCATTCAGACTCGAGAATTTGTGGGATTGGTACTCGAGAAGTTTGTAGAATTGTTTTTTTTATTCAAGGGCTTTTATACAGCCAACAGCCGGTTACCCTTTACGGCCCGATAGGACACATATTAGACCATACAGTAGAACAACACACTTGCGGGCTCCTGTGATATGGGGTCAGCAAAACGCGAGGCCCTCCGCGACAACACATACAAAGTCAAGGGACAAACAACCATGCCCAAGGCGGGACTCGAACCCGCGACCCTTCGGACCGAAGCGCTGAGTTGATTCTCGCTCTTAGCCACCTCGGCCATCCAGGTCGGCAGTAGGATTGGTACTCGAAAATTTTGTAGCATTGGTACTCGAAAATTTTGTAGGATTGGTACTCGGACATTTTGTAGGATTGTCACTTGAAGATTTGTAGGAATGGAACTAGAGGATATGTAGGATCGGTACGCGAGGATTTATAGAATTGTTGATCGAAGATTTATAGGATTGGCAATGGAGGACTTGTAGGATTGGTGCTCGAAGATTTGTAGGATTGATACTAGAGGATTTGAAGGATTGGTACTGGACGTTTTGTGAGATGTGTGTTGGACGATTTAGAGGTTTGGCACTCGAAGCTTTGTAAGATGCGCTTCATCTTCAAACCGTTTCGACAACCACGTCTTATCGACTGTTTCCCAACGCTAAGTCAGGCCCCTTCCCGTGCTCTCCGTATTGTCGTCGCCGCGGCGTGCACACAAACATCTCCATGCACCGGGAGCCGCATCCGTGGGGAGGGGGTAAGCGAGTGAACCGGGTCGCGCGTGTGGACACAAGGGATAGCACAGGTGCCGACGGCGGAGTCGGTGCGCAGGGATCAACAGCGCTGTGTGCCTTCCGGGACAGGGGCGGACGCGCCGCGCCGGCCGGCAATGAGGGCAGCGGAAGTGATAGGGTATCGATGTTTGGGGAGCGCTGGAGGTGCGAAGCCGTCTGAAGTAGGGCGGAGCTGTGTATTCGGAGGATGCGAGGAATGTGACGAATCCATGTGATGATATTTACTGTGTTCGTATCAATAGATTACAATTAGAACACATTAATTTATTCCGCAATGAGAATGTTTTAAAGAGGACCACGTAAATTCTTTGAAAAAAATGCGTAACTTCGTTAACTTCTCTAATTATTTACTTTTCATAACCCATTCATTAGCGTGAATTTGTAGCACATGTTGATGGACTTCTTTGATCTTCTTAGAAGTATTATTGGAATATGCAAGTTAGTATTTACCTCTTCGAAAACTATTGGAGATAACAAAGTTAGCCCAAGAGAAATTCAAGTTAGTATTAATTTGTTTACCATGAATGTCATATTGTTTCGGTTAATCAAGTGACAAATTAAGTTGTGTTATTATTACATTTATGAGAATAAATATGTTTTTAACAATACTATTGGTAATAAAGTATAACTTGGAGCACATGTTCATAAAAACACAACAACCAACGCTTGCCTTTCACATAACGTCAAGATACGTTACAAGAACTCTACATCAAGAGGATTGTGGAAGTAACCACATAAATAAATGCAAGCGGAATAAAATTACATACAAAAAACACATATTTTTCCAATGACGTATTCCATGTAGTTAATGAGGAAACAACGGTAATGACATGTAAACAATGATCAAACATCGTCATTGTTAACGAATTAGATAATAAAAATTATAAAAATCATAAAATTCCCGGGTTTCCAGGATAAAGAGGGAAGAATCAAAATCTTGCGTTTGTTGCACTAAAAAAAGTGTTACCTATAGTACCCGTATTTTACGTAAATATGAGATTGTGTATTGTTTTTGTGCCTATTTTTAATTAATAATTTCTAAAGTATACGTCAAAAATACTCTGGTGTTCCACCAAACACAGTTTATTTGTAATGTTTCGTTGATGAAGTATTGCATTGAAATATTTCATTAATTAAAATGAAAATACATTTCTGTTAAACAGTTTGATGCTTACAAGCAGAGAAGGTTTTATTTCTTCCTCTTTGTTATTATGTTCTGTGCTCATTAGATCATCAAGTATAAATTTCATGGTTTCATTAAATTATCCAACTATGGCTTCTAACAAAACTGCAAAATTCGCTTTGAGAATAATTGCAAAAAAGATAAAAAGTTTCATCAGACAGTTTCATTTGCAAAATCGTGCATCATCGCCATCAAACTGCGTAACCAAACTTGGGCTATTCTTAATTGGAGTGTGGGGCGCTGTGATGAGTAGCCCGCCCTCCCCCTCTCGAAAAAAAATTGAAGATAAAATGCAAATTAATTCAACGAAGTTAACGGAAAACGCGATCATAGAACCGATATTAGGCGGCCTTCGGGAACATAAAGTGAGCTTTAGGCCGCAGGGCGATTTCGGCTTTGCTTAAATTCAATATCGATCCGGCGAACATTAATTAAAATGACACGATTCTGCGGAATTCCCGCAGGAGGGGGCAGGTGGCGCGAAACTATTTCCAGCGTGTATGTGCGCCGCCCGGCAGTTTGGGCGGGCGATGTCTACGGGTGGTAGACGGCGGGCGGTGGGCGGTGGGCGGCGAGTGGGCGGGAGAGCGGGAGGGCGGGAGGGCGGGAGAGCGGGAGAGTGGGAGAGCGGGAGAGCGGGAGAGCGGGAGAGCGGGAGAGCGGGAGAGCGGGAGGGCGGGAGAGCGGGCGGGGGCGGGAGAGCGGG
>BLKR01016691.1:0-22084 GCA_011170035.1 Teleogryllus occipitalis | reverse complement strand
GTTTCTTACCTGCTGTCTGGGAGCCACAAAACGACTACGTTGGCTCGGGCGTGTCCCGCAGCTTAAGAACCGACCGTGGGGTGGAGGAGGAGGGTTAATGGCCTGGGTGCGGTGTGCTGTGTTGTGTCAGCCCCGAAGTGTGTGGTGTGAGGGTGGTGTCAAAAAAGTAATTTTAGCAGAGGGGAGGGGGTGTAGTTTATGTTTACATTCAGTAGGTTACTATTGAGATGAATGTGAAGGTTTTCCAATGTTAATCTGGTATGATATTGATTTTCTATTTCCAGTATGTGAATGTCTGTGTGTGGATTGAATGTGTGACCTGTCTGAAGTAAATGATTGGCACTTTGCCAATCATTTACTTCAGACAGGTCACACATCGTATTTTCTCTCTCAAAATTGTACATGTACTATATTTTCATTCATTTTCTTGCTTAAATTAAAAAAACTACTATATTACATAAAGATATAACTCTCCGTCCCCTTCTTTCTTTTCTTTAATTCTTCTTCTTTCATTTCTTAAGATGTTTTAAATTATATAAATTATTTTATATTATAAAGATCTAACTCTCCGTCCCCTTTCTTTCTTTCATTCTTTCTTTTTCTTTTCTTTAATTGTTCTCCTTTCATTTCTTAAGATGTTTTTAAAATTAGGTAACTATGTTAATTCTAATTTTATATTTTTCTTGTACCAGAAAACTGATGATGATGGCTAAGCCATCGAAAGCTGCTATTTCTAAAATAAATAATATTGTTGACGATGACAACGCCTTCAATAATTTCAATTACCCTTATAAAGGTGCCATAGGTTCGATTTTCAGAGTTAACGCTGAATTTTCGAAAATGACAAAAGTTTGAATTTTCTTCGGCGTCTTCCTACAACTACAAATTTGAAGATAAAGATTTTTCCTTCAAATAAACTATGTTCTCCATATTCAGTTCTTTCAATAAGGTCATGTATATTATTTTGAAAATGTTTGTACATTTCGCACAATATTGCATGCAATACGTGCAATTTTAAAATATAACAAATGATAACATATAATAATAAATAATAACAAATAATAAATAATAACAAATAATAACATATAACAAATATAAGATTTTCCCGAAAAGGCTCCAAATGTTTTTTAAAACTTTGTAGGGATAGTGCTCAATTCTTTTTTTTTTCTTTAAAAAATTACAAAAATGTAATTTTTTTGACTTGCTTCTCACGTCGTTAATATTTACATTAGCGGCGATTTGTTCACATTATTGCATTTATAAATGATAAATACATGAACAAAGTCAATTTTCCTGTGAAAACGAGCTCAAAATTCCGCATTTTCAGAAACGCTCAAGCACCATTTGCTCAAAAATGGCTCAAAATTTTTTTCTTCAAACTTTTTGTAGGGATAGAGCTAATTGCAGTCTTTAAAATGACTTAAAATTAATTTTGGCGTATTCGCTTTTTTCTCAAAGATTACACAAATGTAATTTTTTTAAATATCTCTCATGCCGTTAATATGCACATTTCCAGAATTATGTATACATTATTGCATTTATGAGTGGGAGTTCTTCAAATGACTTCAAATAAAGATTTTCGAAAACTCGATAGATTCCTATGAAAAAGAGCTTCAAATTTCTAAGTAATTCTGTTAAGAACATGTTTCTTCTAGTAAATATTATTTGAAGTAAGTACTGTGAAAAATGACATTAAAATTAATGAAATTAGCAAAACGTGCAAAAAATGGTAAAAATAATGACTTATTAGTCGAAATCGACAAAAAAATGCAAAATAATGACCGATAAAAATGGGCCATTTCCTTTTGTCATAAAATAAAATTAATTTCTATACTAAACGATATTTTCTAAAGTGAAAAGGAAAAATGCCATTTCATTAAAATCCGCCCCTCATAAAAAAATAGTTATGCGTGTTATTACTGTCGAGGCCAAAAGTTAAAAATAAAGACAGCGTAGCAGAGCCGAGATTTTTAATTTGGACGAGGCAGTAATAACTGTATCATTTCATGGTATGTTCAGCGTTTAATCGGTCACCATAAAATCTCACGAATGATGCGAAAATTTACGGCATTACTGCGACAGTAAACAAATGAATTCTATGACTGCAGCACGAGTACGATATTATGGGGTGTTGCTTGCGACATATCTACATAAACAATATTCGTATACCATGGTTCGAGAAAGATGGATGGAAATAATTCTCCTGAACCCAGACATGTCGTTCGGTTGGGAAATTGGCGCGTTGACGTCCAGTGGCGACACGTTTACATCGTCAGTAAATACGATTACCGTAGTAGTTTCATTTGGTGGTATATGAGGAAAATGAGGTTAATTTACCTAATATACATTTCTCTAATTGCACTATTAATAATATTACAATTAAGAATAATTATTCCCTAAACCAATGTGAATTACCTCTGAATTGTTTGAATTAAATTTGTTTTGTACATTGCCATGTTTTTAACGAAAATTTTACTTGAGATGAATCGACAGTTGTTTACTTTGCTAAGGATGTTAAAACCCGTTGCTAAGGATGTTAAATTTCTGAACATACAAGTAGTTGCAAGTGCACTTAACAAACCTGCAGGGTTGCATGTTAACAGGGGTTAAAGACGCATGATAATAAAATAGACGATAAAAACAATGATATAATACTAAATCAATAATTATACCAAAGTTTGCCAACGTTTCCGAATATTTTGCTCGTAATGATTATGAGGAAAGTACGTTTACGAGAGCAAAGTACGTTTACGTAATGTTTACGAGAAATTAAAATCACCACTCGAAGCCAGCTGACAGTCAGATGACAGCTGACAGTCAGCTGACCTGCAACATTCCGCACAGGTGCACGGTATCGCGTAGGACTGTGTGCGACTGGGTTATTATTATTATTTATGCTGTGTGCATACTTTGAAGTATATTATACTAGCCTTTTCATGAATAAAAGAATGCAAGTTTAATGAGATAATGATACAAACTAATTAATTCATCTCTTAGCTGTCTGAATCGATGATATTTCTAAAATATTCTGCGATAATTTCAAGAGTACAGCGCCAGGGTCTGTGCGATGCGAACTCTGATCTGTCAAATCCGAGGATGTGAATCATTTCTCGTTATTTTATGCAATATCAATATTTTTGCCCCGGATGATGGAATCAACCTATCACCGTCTATATTTTTTGCAAATGAAAATGCGAACACCTGGCAAGACCTGTCAGTAAATGTCAATAAATGCCACTTCATGACTTTAGATCTTCGATGACACATCGTTGAAATAATTGTGTAATTCCCTGTGACTGATAGTTTGGAAAATGAAACACGTTCTTGAGGACGAAGTGCCCATAGAGCAGAAACGACCATGTAGTGACTGTGAATATTCACGATTTTACAACAACACACCGAATTTCGAGGTTAGGAGACCGGGTTTTATCCCAGGAAAATTTATTGAAATCGAACGCACACTTTCCGAGCGTCTTTTAGAACTATCGTACTCGCATCCCGTAACTCATATTTATAACCCAATTGATTATGCGTTTCCGGTACACTCAACATTTGTTAATAAGTTTTGTGAATCTGAAAAAAAGATCATGTTTCTTGGAATGAATCCTGGACCTTGGGGAATGTCTCAGACAGGTGTAAGAAAACATTTTATTCTGAAAATAGATTATTACTTTTTGAAAATTAGTCTTAATACTATTTGTTTCTGGCAAAGAAATATGTGAATGACATTAGTCATAAATGTGATTTGCTAATTATGCTGAATAATTTATTAACACATGTATTAGGATATTAGTAAATATAAATAAGTATGTTCAAAGAATTTATAGATAAGCAACTGTAATCATTAATTCAAAAATAAATATATGTGCAAGAAGTGTTGCAAATTGTAGTTAGATGTTATTATATGATGCTATCAGAACCCACATTTAAAAAAAAACATCCCTTGGTGTAAAATAATTGTGAAATCATTAGATAATATTATTCTTACAGTGAGGTCTGTGAAACTCAAATTTCATAATTATTCCACATTGTTATCATTGTAGGCCTATCATTCTCTCATGTTATCATTTAAGGAACTTAACTGACTCAGTCAAATATGTATGCTTACATTGTATTCAATACAACACTATTCCTTTTTTTAATTCAGGTATTTAATTTAGAGCATACAGTTTCAAAATTTTTTGAAAAAGTTTTGACAGTTATATATTTTCTTTGTAAGGCTCTTAGTTTTCTGTAACATACAAAGCTGCAGAAGATTGTTGAATTTGATTTCTTATTTATTATTTCTGATATGTATTCTGATAAATATTAATAATATATTTTTATCCAGTTGATGTTTGATCGCCAGACACTATGGTGCATCTTGATAAAATTTATCTCATATTTTCTCTTCTAATGTCACATATTTTTTACTATATTTGGTTGAAATAAATAAGTAATTTAAAATAAAAACATTGTTTTTCTCTCAAAATGTGTAGTTTAGGTAATATATAGAAAATAATAATTTAAATTTTGTCTGCTTTTAGGTTCCTCTCAGATTACATCTAATTTTAAGGCTCAAAATAACCGTATATTATTAACCCATTTTTTTTTTCTCTTTTAGGTTCCATTTGGTGAAGTCAATATTGTAAGGGAATGGCTAGGTATTACTGGTGAAGTAGGGCGACCAAAGAAAGAAAATCCTGCAAGACCTGTTTTAGGTTTTGCCTGTTCACGAAGTGAAATTAGTGGTCAAAGATTTTGGGGTCTATTTAAAGATTTATGTGGAGAAGCAAGAAATTTTTTTGAAAACACATTGATTTACAATCATTGTCCAATTGCTTTTATGACAGAAAGTGGAAGAAATATTACTCCAAATGAGTTGAAGGTATGCTATTTCTGAAGTCTGGGTTATGCGAGTGTTTATTGTGAGTGTAGTGTGAGGTAAATTAATAAAATGTTAAAAATAATATTTTACTATTACTTTATATTATCTTGAATATTCATATTTGTACAGAGTGAGAACATTATATTTAAACATGTATACTTAGGCATTAATGACACCTTTGTCATTGAATTCCTGAGGAATTGTGTATATTCATCTGAGGAGTGTTTGTCAGAATTTAAAGTAATTAAAGCATAGAATTTGGTAATAAAGATTTGACAGAATATTACTTTTAGCTTGTATATTAATGAACTAACAAACATTAATTAATCAAATATCATGTGAATGTAGTAATTACAAATTTGATTTTGTATTTTAGTACAAATCATTTGATAACAATGTTTATTCATCATTTGGAAAGGTTATTTTTGAGTGATGTGAAAAAATACACTTAGAGGCTTGTCTAATTTTTGATGGGAAAACTTTCATTATGTTACTTTACAAGACTGACAATATATGGAGTAAAACACTTGGGCTTGGGTAATGTAGTAAACAGCTTCTTTAAGGTGAAAACCATTATTCTGTGAAATCACAATGAGTGAGATGTCACTTTTGTTTTGTACCAATGATAAAATCCCTTGTGTTGATAAGTATATGTTATGAATTGATAGTTACAGGAAAGAAAGGCTTTAACTGTTCTCTGTGATAAAGCTCTCTTTGAGGTCATTATACTCTATAATGTATCAATTGTAATTGCAATTGGGAGATTTGCTGAGAAGAGAGCAATAACCATTTTGAAAGGTGCATCTAAGAATGATGTGAAAGTAAGTTTCAATAAATGCATTTGCCATGAAAATATTACTTACTCAACTTACTTAATGTTAGTTTATATTACTTAGATAACCCTTTGACCTTACTTGTATAATTTGTTGATAAGGTTATTTGCATTCCGCATCCCAGTCCAAGAAATTTTGGAACTGCTGAGAAATGGAGAGAAATTGTAACAGCAGAACTTGACAAAAATGCCTTGATGCAGTATTTCAAGAGGTGAGCATATGCAACTTGTTCTAGGATTGTAGAACTGATTAAAATTTGAGCTAATGACCATATGACAGATTTTTCTGTCATTAATAAATAGATTATAAGTAAAAGTTGAAAGATACCATGGCTGTTTCTCAGTTGTTATCTGTAATGATGTGAACTTCAATATTACAACTTATTCTGTAACTTACCTTATGAACTAGAGTATCTGATGTGTATTCAACCTTCTTGTTTTTCCAAATGCTTATGCCTTGATAGCTCGTATTTGTTTCAGTTCATCTTCTCATATGAGCTAAATTCACATTCAAGTAAATTGCATGATGTCAGGGGTGCAACCAGAATTTTCCTATGAGGGCAGCTTTAAGAATAGTGTTCAGTTGCTCAATGTTTTCATATAAAAATATTTTCATTTAAGGTAAATTTAAAATGAGTAAAAACTGTATTTGTAATATGCTTCAGGGACAAAGGGGGGCTGAACTTCAGTGTGTGCCACTGTATACAGTAGAACCTTCTTTATTGGGAGTGAAGACTGGGAAAAAGGTTCTCTAAAAATCAAAAACTTAATGTAAACAAATTTTTTTTATTTGTTGAAATGTGTCAATTGAAAGGTAGATTAAGAAGAAGAAATGAGTAAATAATAATATCATCAATGCATGCATACTGCATGGTAATTGGCACATTACTACATATATGTAACTATTTTCTGGTGTGTGTTAATTGCGTCTTTTGTGGTTAATTTCTAAAATATTGACTGAAAAGTTTGAGTGAAGGTATCTTTTTACTTTATGATTATTTTATTGTTTTTGCATTGTTGTATTAACAATGTTATTCTTTGGTTTTGCAGATCTACTGGCCTTACAAATTTAACAACTTCAGAAATGCTTCCTGGTTCTTCATTTGGGCACGAAACAAAACGAGTCGAGGACTCTTCTGTCACATAGCTTTTCACAATTTCTAAACTGACCTTGAGAATGAACAGGAGTTCTAGCACTGGCTGAAATATTGATTATTATTGAGTTGTTTTGGAATAGCATAATTCTCTGTCCCAATGCAACATTGGAGTACATTTAATTAATCCATTTATTGTACAAATGTGAGGGACAGAAGGAGTTTCTTACAAAACAAAATAAGCTTTTCTTTTTCCAATTGAAATTGAATTGAATTGAATTTGCCTTATTTTGCGTGGCGAGACTCAGGCCATGAGGCCTGCTCTTCCGTCTGACCACGCAAATTTCATTACACTCCTTTCACCAACCATGGGAGAAAGGAGGTATTACTTGGGCGACGAAACAGGCGATTTGAATTTAGCTCAGAGGCATCATTTAGGCTTGAGGATCTTTTACATGCAGTAAATGTACTAACATGGGACAGCCGGCTTTACTTCCCCTCTGAAGGAAGGCGTACGAAGGATTTTTTCGCCCTTAAAAATCCACGGCTTCAATCGGGTTTGAACCCGCATACTTGGGTATAGCAGTCCAATACGCTAACCGCTACACCATCGCCGCCGTAAATATGTCAGTCAAAAAAATTATTCATGCTTATGAAGAAAGAGTTAAGTCATTCTTCGATTTTCTTTACCGTAAAGATGATTGAAGAATTAATCAATTGTTATGGAAAGTCATGGAGTAAGAATATGGTTTGGTTCTTCAGGTAAATATATTCCATGGAGTAAATAACATGGTATCACGTTATGTTACACTGCAAATGAGAATGAACAGATTTTGCTTTCTCCAAAATGATTTACTATAGGCTATACCAACTGAATATTGTAAAGGAAATAGTCTTGAATTGTTCTAAAGGGGAAAAAAAAGTTGTTTTTATTTTCCAAACTATGTTAAATTATGTGCATTGTATTTTTCATTCTCAGAACAAATTGTTTAAATAGCTTTTATTTTAATTTAAATTGCAATTTAATTTTTTAAGCAATAAAATTAGGGTGGCAAATATCGGTGAAAATCATGACCAATGATAATTTTTTTTTTTTTTTTTTTTTTTTTTTTTTTTTTTTTTTTTTTTTTTTTTTTTTTTTTTTTTTTTTTTTTTTTTGCATTATATTCATGACTGCAATGAAAGATGCAGTGATGAAAGTAAGAGGAGTTGAAATGAGACCTCTTATTATTTATTCTGAGTACAAATAGAAAAGAGAACATCTTTGCTTCCAGAGTGATATCAATCATGTTAATACCAGTGATAATTCATAAATATAACCAACATTAAATTTATGCAAAGAGAATTTATGTTATTTAAATATGAAAAATACATTATAATATTATTTACTTTTTTAAAACAATGTAATATTTATAATATATTTTGATATGGTGCAATATATGTTGTGAATACAAGTTTATATATGTACATGTAGCTTGCTCCTCCCAATTTGTAGACATTTAGAAATTGTGAATTGAAAATATACATGTTCGTAAGTTTTTACTACCTATTATGTATTATAAGTGAAAATAAATTATTGGATAAGGTTGTTTTTGAATCTTATTAAGAATAAATTGTTTGAAAACAGCTTTTATCTTTGAGACACTCATAAGGTTTCTGATGAAAATCTTCAAATCTTTGTATGATGATTAGGATACTGGTGTGTCACAGTTGCAAGAAATTCTTGTCCAGATTGTAAATTAAATACAAAATTTTCTAATATTATTATTTCTTTAAATGGAACAATGCACACATGCTCAAGATTTTGAAACTGGGTAAGTGGGTAAGGGTGAGAAAGTAAATATCAAAGTGAAGGACAAGAAAATAAAAATCAGATCTTTAAAAAAAAGTAATGTGAATATTTTTGGAAAAAATGAGAATATTTTGCATAATTTCTGCCTGAAGCTAATGCAAGTTTTCAAGTATTGGTGCTACAACAGAACATACTTTCTTGCAATATTTCTAAATTTGCAATTTTCGAAAATTCAGAGACTTCAACAAAACAGACATGCACTATTCTTTTAACGAGGGACATGAGTTTGTGGTTCTAGTTGTGAAAAAAATTGAAAAGCCGTTTTCAAGAATTTTTTTACTTTCTTTTAGAATTTGCATTAACTTTAAGCAGAACATGCATGAAAACTACTCATATTATAAACAAATTGTACATGACCTTTTTTAAAAATTTATTTTTCAGAACATATTTTAAGAGAAAAAACAGTCTTAAATATTGTAGTTTTTGCAATGATAACTTTTTGCAATTTTCGAAAATACAGAGCGTTCATCAAAAATGGAACCAACACCAATTTTCTACTGTCTTGATACACAAGGAGGCAATTTAAGGGAAAAAAATATGAGCCGTTTTTGAGAAAAACTTGTTTAATTGTTAACTTGCAAAATTACGCAAGAACGACTCATATTTTCGGAAAATTTAACATTACCTTACTTGAATACCTGTTTTTGATGAAAAGATGTCATTAAGGAAAAATATTGTATTTTGATTATTGTAGTTTTAGACAGACGCCGACAAAAACTTGAACTTTTGCCATTTTCGAAAATTCAGTGAGTGCAACGAAAATAAACCTATGACATTTCTTTTACCGTCGTTTGCTTTATGAGGAAAAAATTTAAAAGAAAAATTGGGAACCATTTTTGAGAAAAATTCAAAATGTTGAGGCATCATGTAAAGTACCTTGAAAATTAAAAATATCCATTTCAAATTCAAGGGGCCACGGCACTGGCCGGATCAATCGGGGAATATCAATTTTAGTGAAAATCATTTCACACAGTTTCGCCACTGGTGTGACAAACGCACGGTGGCTCCTCCTCCAGACAGCATCTGAATTCGACCGAGCTGACAAGCTAGTGTCGAAAATGCCTCTATAAAAAAAAGTAAAGTAATGGCTTGACAAGGCAAATACCGTCAAATCAAAAATACGTATTTATAATTCACCGTTGGAACAAGTGAGACATTTCAACTACCTTGGCTGTGACTTGAGCTACGATTACGAGAACGACATTGATATCAAACTCCATTGGTTCAAACGAATGCGGCACGATAAAACAAACGCTTTCAAAGAAAACAAGAGAGGCGCAACTAAAAATGTATAAAGTAATGGCAGTACCAGCTTTACTGTACGGGAGCGTCTCATGAGTAGTGACGAGAAAAAAAAGTAATTTTCTCCATATTAGACAAAATAAATGAGAAACGTTCAGCGTGGTCACAACACCTACAAAGGATGGAAGATGATAGGAAGAAGAAGAAGAAAATCGGGGCCCGAATTAAGTCAGGGCCTGGGGAAAGTTGCTCCAGCCTCCAGCCCCTCCCCCCATTCTGGGCGCCTCTACCCATCGGGGTACCGGGTTCGGGTCCCGTTTGTAAGGATACTGCTCTCGCTTTCGCCTGCCTGATCGGAGAAACCACAGAAAACGACAACTCACAGTTGCTGGCCGCTAGAATTCTCCTCCAGTCCAGACAAGTTGAATTCGACACAGCTAGGTTACTAGCGTCTCTAATCCGCTATCGTCGGAACTCCTGATGAACGATGCTCAGAAGCAAAGGTGTTGGCAACGAGATATCACAAGCTATTTTGTTCACGAGTGAGCGCACGTGCACATGAAAGGGAGAGTTATAAGGTCAGGTGGAAGGCCCCGAGCGTGAACCGGTCGCGTTTCATCCTGGAGACGCTGAGGGGCACGGTGGAATGTGCCACTGGGAAGTGTTCTCTCGCTTTCCTTTGGAGTCACAAAACAAAACAAACACGCTGAGCGCCAGGTCGATCGAATTACGCAAAGCACACGTTGCTAGTAATTCCCAGGAACAAACAACATAAGTAAAGCTGTAATATGTGCTGGGGGAGGGCTGCAATATTTCCTTGGGAAGAGGAGGAAGTTATTTTAACACATTTTATTCTCTAATTAAATGTTTATATATTTAATAGATTGATTAGTGATTCCGAAAAAGTGCTGAGGTCATTAGTCTCGTAATGTAGTGGATATGTTTTTGAAATTTTGAAAAACATTCTTTAAAATTTGGGAATACTTTACATGAAGCCCCCCGGACATTTTCAAAATTTTCTCAATTCGGCTCCAAATTTTTTCTTTAAATTTCTTGTAAGAATAGAGTACAATACACTTATAAAGGTGGCATAGGTCCGATTTTCGCGGTTAACTCTGAATTTTCGAAAATTCCAAAAAATTGAATCCTTTTCGGCGTCTTCCTAAAAGTACAAAATCAAAGATTATGATTTTTGCTTCAAATGAAATTTGTTGCTTATAATCAGTTCATTTAGATTTTTTTTGAAAATTTTAGTAGTTTTCGCGCAATATGGCGTGCAATATTGGCAATTTTAAAAATATACACAAACAAGATTTACTCAAAAACGTCTCCAACTTTTTTCTTTAAATTTTTGGTATGGATAGTGCTAAATGCACTGTATAAGATGACATAAGTCATACTGCTCTATTCATGTGTTTTTTCAAAAACTACAAAAATGTAATTTTTTGACCTGTCTCTCACGTCGGTAATATTTACATTAGAGGCGATTTCTTCACATTATTGTATTTATGAGTACATTCGCGTTAAATAATGTCAAATAAAGTTTCTCGATAACACAACAGTTTTCTATAAAAATGAGCTCAAAATTCCACATTTTCAGAAACACACAAACTCCATTTTCTCAAAAAAGGCTCCAAATTTTTCTAATGGACAGTGCTAATTGCACCGTTTAATATAACGTAAAGTTAATTTTGGTGTACTCTTTTGTTTTTTTAAAAAAATACAGAAATGTATTTTTTTTTAAATCTCTCTCACGCCGTTAATACGCACATTTCCATTGATTTGTATACATTATTACATTTGTTTGTCAAAGTGCTTCAAATTATTTTCAAAGAAGTTTTTTGAAAACTCAATGGATTGTTGTGAAAAGGAGCTTCAAATTTCGCATTTACAGTAATGCTTAATCGCCATTTTCTTGAAAACGGCTTCAAATTTTTGAATGAAAATAGCAATTTATGAAGAGGTTTTACATTTCCTTAATATTCGTACAATAATATTTCGGTTTCACTATAAGGAAACCGAAAAGTTGAGAAAATTAAAAAAAAAAGAACGTTAGGCGACGATAGATGGCAGCTAGCAAGAGGATACGGCAAGTCCCTAAAGTCAGTTCACACCAAGGAAATTAGAAAACTTTACGAGAAAGTCTGTACCATTCTGTAGCAACTCTAGTTTAAAACGTAATTGTAAAAGCGTATGTCTGTCAAATTTTATACATTTTAATTACAAGTCATTATTTTGCATCCATCGTGTAATCGGGAAACCTGTGTGTGTGTGTGTGTGTGTGTTCGTCGGCCCTGACGTGACGTTCCACACGGTGAAACTTCTTCCTGTCTACTATTTGGGACAAGCGAGGTGTTATTCGCCGCGTCTCGGTCATCTTGCGAGGAACTGTCCATTTCTTAGGGCATTTCGAAAACATTGAAAGAGAATTACCAAAACAGCGTGTTTTCGGAGATTAATTATTAAACTTTGTTCATTATACTTTTCAAATGACTAGAATGTACAATTTTTTTGACTTTGTGTCATTAGCTCGAGAGAAGAGGAAGCCCAATGACCCGTTGGTGTGTCGCTGCTGTTAATTCAAAAAATTGTGTTTCAATAATACAAAAATCAGTTATTGTATTCAAGGTGATCCTTTGTGCCGAAAATACTTTATTTTAAACTTCAAATAATTATTCAAGAATATAATGTTGGACTATAAATTACGGTATTTAAATATTTCTTTCGTGTGAACAAATGTGTGAAATCTTGGAACGGGTTCAGCTAGTGATCTAATATTCCGTTCATGAATTTTGACTATTTTGTTTCTCAACTTCAATTAGCATACTATTCTTGATTATATTAAACCTCATATGTTTCGTATAAACGAGAAAAACCTAGTATTTTGTGATTTGAAGTTAAGTTACTGGGAGCCTGGAAGAAAGTACAGTTCATTAAAATTTTATGCGCAATGGTGTTTCTGAGGACAAAGCTACCGGGATCAGAAAATTCGATTGTGTAGATTTATGATGGTGAATGATATTACTGTGCTTCACATTATTTACACATCGTTTTATATATTGAATATTGACCCATACATTCGATTTTCACATCAATGGCATTCAAATATTCCATAAGCTTGAATCGTTGGATAGATAAAGAGTAAAAGCATGACACATCTGGGAAATAATTTTTTCAACCACTCAACGACCAATATGCTGCAAGAAGGTATTCAAATGCCCTCTCTTCAAACACCATCGAGGTGGTGTTTTGGTTGTTTGTGCACGAACGTATATTCAAGATATTACTGTGGTGAAAGACGCAGAAACTTGCGTCTGAGAGCCACACCAAAGTCTGCGTGTGTCTTGATCTTCTGCTGCTACTTCACTAAATTATGGTTCTTGACAATTCGTCATGACTTCTTTGTAAAGGTACTGTAAATTAAACCACTCCGATATTATCTTAATGTTCGGTTATTTTAGCGGATAATAAGGTTTGAGTACAATAATATTAACATTTTAAATTCCAATAAATGACTGCCCTACTGTATTTGTTGTAATATAATATACTTTATTGAAATGACAAAGTAAATGAGAACAAATTTTGGTATCACAGTAGTTAAATTACGAAAGGTAAGCAAGACCTGTTACAAAGTTAATCAACGACCAAAATTCCAAGATTTTATTGAACTTAAATGGTAACAAGACGTATTGGGGTAAAGAAGAAAATATAACTATAATATTAATAAAATTAAAATAATAAACAATTTTTAGTAATTCCAAGGATGTTTGTTTACATCTCCATACTCATAAAAATGTGAAAAGAAAAACTGTTTTATAGATTCTAATGCTAACTTACAAAGTCGTTATCGAAATAATAATTAATATTAATTAATTATTCATTTACACATTTTATTATCTCATTCATCATCTCACTTGTGGCGTTAGTGATTGTTCTTAGGTTATGAAAAATTACTATCGGTTCTCTTAAAAAATCGAGTATTTCTTTCGAATTAATTTACATTGCTTTTCTTTATTTGGTTACTTTTCGCGTTCTTTCTTTTATGACTTATTTGACACATTACATTCGAAATAAAAACTCAAAGATGGTAAGACTTTGTTTCGTACCGATAAAATGTCTGAATATCGATACCGACTGTGGAGTAAATCATTAATATTAGAATACAAAGTAGGAAATGCATGAGCAGATGTATGAATAGCATGCAAAACTTATTACTGAATACTGAATTTTCATTCAATCTTCGTAAATAATGATTTAAAACCTCTTTACATTTTCTTTACACCTGCAACTGATTGTCACAAATAGTGACATTATCATTATCATTATTATTATTATTATTATTATTATTATTATTATTATTATTATTATTATTATTATTAAAATTATCTTTCTGGTCTCCAGATTGGAAAATACGTATCTAGGTTTACCACAAAGAAATCTATCCTCGGAGAGTGGGACAAGGAAGAATTATTTTTTTTAAGAGGCTAACGCACTTACTGCTATATTTTCAAATGTGGTTCCAGATTACAATACATAATATTATGTATTTTATACATTTCACTATTAGCTGCTCCGGTGGTTCTTCTTAAGATAGTTTTAATTAATTGTAATTCAGTTTGAATTAATATGGTAGTGGATCTAAAGAAGTCTTTAAATTCGATAGGGTTTCGAGCGGAGTGAGGAAAATGGGTAACTCTGAACTAGGCTCCTCAAACCTCTAGGCAATCAAGATAGCTTTTCCTAGTCGATCTTTTCATGGCATTAATATAATTACCGGTATTGAAAGAAGTTTGGGAATCTGCCAAAGTTGTAGGGGCCGGTTTTATCTGTTAGTATTTATGAGAATTTAAGGGATGGGAATCAAGTAAATTATACATTTTAACCTTAATAATAAGTTCTGTACAAAACGT
The DNA here is from genome assembly GCA_011170035.1 of Teleogryllus occipitalis. NCBI lineage: Eukaryota > Metazoa > Arthropoda > Insecta > Orthoptera > Gryllidae > Teleogryllus > Teleogryllus occipitalis. Next base: position 7,287 of record BLKR01016691.1, on the reverse strand, counting down.
AGGGAAATAAAGACAGAATTAAGTAGAAAAGTAACCGTCAATTGCCTTGCAAATTTTCTCTGCATTGTTTATGCAGAGACTGCATTGTTCTGTTTGAACAGAGACTTTTTAATTACGATTACTCCACTCTTGAAATTGAACCCAGTAGTGTTTAAGTATATAAAGTGTCCAAATAAGAGCAGTGTATCTGAAAAAAATTGTCGCTCTTTCTATCTGATTTTTCTTACCGCCCCTCCCTACTGGCATCTATATTAGGAGGCAGTAAGTACCAATGGCGTGTCGATATGCAATAAACCGCTTATGTGATATGATTTGAGTTTTAAATGTCTTCAGTTATTTTAAATATTTGGCGCATTTTGGAACTCAGTTAGACACAAATTCGTGGAATAGTCCTAGTTGTGCTTTGAAAATTCTTAGATAAATCCCCTCCCCGCTTCGCGAGTCGACGATTTATCGACAATTTCCAAAGCTCTCGTAGTATTACCTATGATAAACAACTTGGCAACTAAAAGATCCTTTGTTTAAAATACTCCTATAAACAGGTCCGAATTTAGGGAGGAATAAATACTGTACATCCAATAGGCAATTACCATTCAGGAGGCACCACTAAAGGAAAAAAAGAACCGAAGTTAGCTATCAAATTCAGTATGTTTCATTTACAATTTTTTAAAATATTAAGAATGAAAACCATATTAAAAATGAAATATTATATGAATTTCATAACATTGTAATATTTTAACTTTCATTAATTGAATATTATGAATGTTGTTCAAAATTTAAAAAAAAAGAATTTAACAATAAGAAGTGTAGAAATTTTAATTAGTTCTTAATAGAATATCGAATAAATATTTAATAATAGCAGTAATAGCACATCTCCAATACTGTAATTGTTAAGATTAACGAATAAAATTGTTAATATTAAAAGTAAAAATGAGAAAATGTAAAAAAATTTCATTAAAATAAACGATAAACAGTTAAAATGTTTGTTGGCTATATCAATATTTTAATTATTAATATAGTGAAAAAGACTCTGAACCAAACGTCTGTTCTAGGGCCTTACAACTCCGGCCCTGCTACGTAGGTTAGAAGAAATGTGATTGACACGAATGTACGGACCCTTTCAATTACGTGAACTTTGCCCATTTCGAGAACCACTGACTTTGCCAGAGGGTCCTTGAGCCTGCGCAGCCGGGAGAGAGCTGTGCTGATGGGGCGGGTGCTTCACCCGTGTGCCCTCGTGTTGCTGGTGGCTCTGGCGGTGCTCGGGCCGGCGTTCGGCCGGCTGGCGTCTCCGCTGCGGGGCGAGGAGGAGGCGGAGGAGGCGGAGGTGGGGGAGGCGATGGTGGGGGCGCTGCTGGCGGCGGCGCGGGCGCTGGCGGGCGCGGGGGCGTGCCTGCGGGCCCACGTGGACGCGTCCCCCGCCGCGCGGGCGCTGCTGCGCCGGTTGGCTACGGTCGCGCCCGTCATCCACGCCACCGCCACAAATTTCTCCCGCACATCCTCCTCCGAATTCGCCGCCGCCTCGTCCACAGTTTCCTCCTCCGCCGCCGCTTCTTCATCTTTCTCCTCCCCCGTGTCCTCCTCCTTCGCCTCTTCCTCCGTCTCCGCCTCTGCGTTCGTTTTCTCCCACACATCCTCCTCCGTCCACGCTTCTTCCGCCGCCCCCTTTTCCTCCTCTTACTCCTCCCCCGCTTCCTCCTATGTCTCCTCTGTCTCTTCCTCCACTTCCTCCGCCTCCTCGTCTTTCTCCTCCTCCTCCATTGCGGCCTCTGTCCACGACAAGACCCCCGCCGCCGCCTCCGGATCCACCCACCACCCGTCCTCGCTCTGTTTCGGGCACGCTTCCGCCCCGGGCCCCACCCCCTCCGCCCTGTGCCGGGGCCTGCCGCTGCTGCTGGCCCGGCCGGCGGCCGTGGGCGCCTTGGCCGCGGAGGCGATGGCCGCCGGGGAAAGGGAGCCGCTGCTGGTGGGGGCGGTGGGCGGCGGCGGCGCCGACCCAGTGCCACCGCCGCCGCTGCCCCTCAGGATGGTGATGGTGCGGGTGGTGAAAGTGGCTGGACGGGTCGCCGTGAACGCTCGAGGTTCGAGGTCACCGGTGGCAACTGCGAAGGAGAAATGTGGGGAGGTGGAAATGACCAAAGAGATGGAGAAAAAGAAGGACCCGGGGAGAAAGGGATCGGGGAATGGGTCGACGGGAATTGCAGCAGGGACCGCTCAGATGGGAACTGCGATGGAGGTATTGAAACCCATGGAAATGACCGGGACGAATACGACATTAGCAGCAACAGAAGCCTGCCCGAAGATTGCGCGAGCCGAAGCTGCGGCACATGTGGACACAGCGGGCCTGGGAATAGAGTTCTGGGGCGCCGAGGCGGCGTTCGACGGAGTGGCGAGGCCCTGGGTTCGCTACCCGGACGTGGGGGCGTTGCTGGCGGGTTGGCGCAAGTGGCCTCACTACGGCGGGCAAGAGTTCATCCTCAGCACATTCGACATGTCGCCGTACGTGCTTATAAGTAAGTGCGATCTGTGAACGCTGAGCGGATAAATGAAGCAGTTGAGCGGCGGTCACGCGAGATATTCATTAGGATCGCGAAGCAGGGAACATGAAACATTTTGTGATCATAAGTGCGACACTTAGTTCCTTTCCGTCCATTAATTTCGACGATAAAATTACTCATGACTGAACACGCACATGGTGTTGTTTACTAACTTGAATATCTCTCTTGCGTTTTTTGTCCTACAAATAGCTAGTATATTATGGCCATAATCAGACTCAGCAACTTATCTGGAAACAACGTTACCTATGTACACAACGATAAGAGGAATAACACTTTTTGCTAATATTGTCCCTTACGATTGTTTATGATAAAAATTGTAGGAGTAAAATCATATGTAGAAAATATTCAGATAGTTGGTGACCAATTGGCGTCTAAAATATCATACTTTCCCAATTTTCATAAAATTTCATATTTTGATATCAATTGTATAAAGCATTGTTTTATTACGTATTTATTCTATTTAATATGAAGTAGATCAGAGTTCTTGAAGAATAATATATTGTTATTAATTCTATATCTACAGCGACATTTGTATATTATTCCGTCTCACATAAAACACCTTTTCTACGAAATATATATGTTGTAGCTAAGGACCGAATCTGGCTAATTCCCGAAATGCCAGTTAATATCCACATTAAGCACAACATATTATTATCATCCACATTATTTTATTTTTAATGTTTATTCATCTTTCAACTATTTATAGTTAAAATATTGGAAAGGGATTCCGGAGCTCCAGAAAACGTGTGCAGGTGGTACCTCTCCCCTTACGGCACATACAGTTTTTACTGTTTTTTGACTAAATAAATCAAACCAAAATGGTTAGAGAAAGACTGCAGGAGGAACAGTTTTTCGAAGCGGACGTAAGACGATTTAAGTGCACGTTAGCCAAAACAAGGTGGTTTGGGGTAAGTGAGGTAAGGTGACGTGAAGATGATATGTAATGAACAGGAAGCAGACGGCTTGGGGAAGTTTAGATTAGTGAGAGACAAGCTGTATTGTTTTGAGTTCCACTAAATCAGTCGTAAATTTCGATATACATTATTCTACCTTACCTAACCTAACTATACAGAATGTTCCTTTTAAAATCGGTTTAGGGAATATCTCGAAAAGTGCGCATAGGATCAAGAAAAGTGGGTAATAAAAGTTGTTCGTATCGACGGGGCCCACCCAATGATACCAAACTTGACACCCCACCCCTACCCCCAGGGGTGGGGGTGGGGAAAAATAAAAAGTTAAATAGAACCCCCCTTTTTATTGGAGATTCTGATTACCCGAAAAAATACTTAACTTTTGTTTCAAACGTTTTTTCCCGTTTCATGACAGAAGACACTGTAACCAACAAAAATCAAAATCACGCTAAATGTAGTTTATTGGACAAAATATGCTTTAAAATGTCTTAAGAGCTTATTTTCGAAGTTTTGACGTTTCCGCCCCGGGCATCCTGTATAGTAGTAGTATCTTCATTATAATAGTAGTCCGCATGTAATGTCACTGTACTGCACTGTAGATGGGGTGTGCGCACCTCTGTACATAGACGAGATCGACGGTGTTGAGCTGCAGCTCCTGCTGTTGCGATGCGGTGTTAATGTAGCGCGCCGGATAGTGTGTACGTGAAATGTACAGCAGTGTAGTTGAGGTGGACGTGGTCTTGTGCGCAGATGACAGCGACGGCTTCCAATTGCAGTAGCTGCTGCTGCTGTTTAGTGTTAGGGTAACCAGATGCTCATATTTAGCAGGACATGTCTATATATTTAGCGATTGCCCTGGCGTTAGAACTTGTTTACCAAAATCAGCAAATTGTCCGTATTTTCGTGCTACAAATAGCGATCTTTTTTCCAAGCAACGTAAACTAATGCTTTTTTCTAAAATTACATTTGCTTCCTATCTTTACAGCAATCTTTTAGACATTAAGTTAATGTACCGTGTGCGAAAGTTGCATCATTGTTCTTAGCATGTTAAAAATCGAGAGTTTCTATTTGTATGAGCTTCGTGTCACACTTCTTATTTAGTAAGTCGTGAGCGTACCTTTCTACGAGAATTTTAAATTTCACAGTTAGACTGGCAGAAATAAACAGGAAGAAACAAGCCACCGCTTCCACGCATGGCTTGAACAAAAGAGTGTGAGTTTCAGTAGAGTTTATATATTAACTAACCAGCGTTTGGTGTTCCCTATATGGTATAATGAAAAACAATATGATGAGTCGGAGGCGAAATACAAAAAATCAAAAAGAGTCACACTGCCGAGGAAGCTGAGTGTTTAGTTTGCAAATCCGGAACGTACGTACCTCTTACTAGCCGTTGTTTTAACATGTCCTGCATTTTAAACTCAGTTGACCTTCTTTCCACCCATTCTCATCTGCTAACCCTAGTGTTGAGTGCAGCGTGTCGAGTGCTTGTTCTGTGTATGTGATACTGTGTGACGTGTGTGCTATCACCGTGTATGTGAAATGTATGGCAATGTACTTGAAGTGGGCGTGGCTTTGTGGGCAGGCGAAAGCGAAGGCATCCAATTGCAGCTGCTGCTGGTACTGTTGAGTGTTGAGTGCTTGCTGCTGAGTGTCGAGTGCTTGCTGCTGAGTGTCGAGTGCTTGCTGCTGAGTGTCGAGTGCTTGCTGCTGAGTGTCGAGTGCTTGCTGCTGAGTGTCGAGTGCTTGCTGCTGAGTGTCGAGTGCTTGCTGTTGAGTGTTGAGTGCTTGCTGTTGAGTGTTGAGTGCTTGCTGTTGAGTGTTCAGTGCTTGCTGTCGAGTGTTGAGGGCTTGCTGCTGAGTGTTGAGTGCTTGCTGTTGAGTGTTGAGGGCTTGCTTTTGAGTGTTGAGGGCTTGCTGTTGAGTGTTGAGTGCTTGCTGCTGAGTGTCGAGTGCTTGCTGCTGAGTGTCGAGTGCTTGCTGCTGAGTGTCGAGTGCTTGCTGTTGAGTGTTGAGTGCTTGCTGTTGAGTGTTGAGTGCTTGCTGTTGAGTGTTGAGGGCTTGCTTTTGAGTGTTGAGGGCTTGCTGTTGAGTGTTGAGTGCTTGTTGCTGAGTGTCGAGTGCTTGCAGCTGAGTGTCGAGTGCTTGCTGCTGAGTGTCGAGTGCTTGCTGCTGAGTGTCGAGTGCTTGCTGCTGAGTGTCGAGTGCTTGCTGTTGAGTGTTGAGTGCTTGCTGTTGAGTGTTGAGTGCTTGCTGTTGAGTGTTCAGTGCTTGCTGTCGAGTGTTGAGGGCTTGCTGCTGAGTGTCGAGTGCTTGCTGTTGAGTGTTGAGGGCTTGCTTTTGAGTGTTGAGGGCTTGCTGTTGAGTGTTGAGGGCTTGCTGTCGAGTGTTGAGTGCTTGCTGTTGAGTGTTGAGTGCTTGCTGTTGAGGGTTGAGTGATTGCTGTCGGGTGTTGGGTTCCTGCTGTTGAGTATTGAATGCTCTAGCGCGTCGAGTGCTTGCTCTGTGCATGCGACACTGTGGGTGACGTGTACTTGAAACGAATTGCACAGTGGGCGCGTCTCGTGCGCAGGCGAGGGCGACGGCATCGAGCTGCGCCTGCTGCTGGCGCTGGCGCGCGCGCTGCGCCTGCGCCTGCGCGTGCGGGTGCCGGAGGAGGAGGACAAGCTGGGCCACTGGGACGAGGCGGCCAAGTGCTGGCGCGAGGGCGTGCTGGGGGCGCTGCAGGAGCGGCGAGTGCACGCGGCCGCCTCCGCGCTCTTCTTCGACCTGCAGGTGCGGATGCAAACCGATGCACCGACGCTTAGCAATGTTAAAGGGTTGAGTCTCATTCTCAGAATCTATTGAAGTTAACGTTATGAAATTTTTACAGGTTGTTGATATATCACTTATAATAACACTGCAACAAGAAAGAAGTTTTGAAATTTGTTTATAATTTTGTAAAAAAGCATTTTCTGATAATGCAATTTTTTACCATGTTTTCTAGTAAATAAAGTTCTGTTTGCCGATCCGATGGCCTAGATCGTTAAGTCAGTAGTGCAGTAGCGGTATCGAACCAAAGGATCGCGGGTTTGAATCCCGCCTCGGGCATGCATGTTTATGTCGTTCTTACGTGTTCTCGCTCACAGTTCCCCCTACAGTTGAAAAATCACAGTGATCGCTATATGACCAAGATGTTGAAAAGCGATCTTAAAAGAAAACGAAAAAGTTCTGTTTAATGGACAATACTAAGGTAATAAGAAAAAATTGTTTCAGTACATGTAGGGAACCTTTATCGACAACTGAAAATTTCAGTTTCGTGTTTAAAATGTAACTTGAAAAAACATCAAACATCAACTTTCGGGAAATAGGCTTTACAGACGCAACCCCCAGAACACGCCAGTTCGATAACTTGCGTCATCAGAATAATCATTTTCAAAACAAAATTTTCAATTTACTTTCTGCATGTGTAAGTCTTTCAGTGTTTATGTGCTGCAATGTGCAACAGTACCTATCTAAAAGTATTGGAGCCAGCACCTAAGTCCAATGAAAGGAGGACTTTCCATATAAATAAAAAATAAAAAAAATATAAAAAAGCATGAGTGATATCAACATAACTCAAACGCCAAATTAAAGAGAAAAGTATGGAGATTTATGAAAAATAAAATACTACAAACCATTTTTTGACTGTAAATCGTTCCATTTCCCATTAAGAAACTATCTCGAATCTTCGTACCAGGAATCTGATAGGAGACCAAGCGGAGCCGCCTTTTAGGCTTATCCTCACCTCTCTAAAGGTGCACTGATACACCCTCTGGCTGGCGTCCGGATGCGTCGGAATG
>BLKR01016690.1:0-22089 GCA_011170035.1 Teleogryllus occipitalis | reverse complement strand
ACTTTGGACTACGGCAAGCTCGCAAGATATTTCGACTGAGAAGTCTACGAGGGACATCAACAAAGAATAGATAAGTTAACCGCGGTATAAAACTGTAAATTCAAAGATATCTTGATCAAAGGCATAACATCAAATCATTTGATTAAATTCACTAAATTGTTTGCTAAAAAGGTAACAATAAACTTTGTTAAATTTTGTTCTTTAGAAAAGAAAGTGATCTTTCATTTAGTCAATCCAAACAGTAATGAACTAGGAATAGAATCATTGTATTTCAGATTCCCAGCTGCGCTGTATAGTCTGCGGATCCTATAATCCATTATAAAGGTAATAAGAATTATAATATATCGTGACCCATTGACCCAGCAAGCCGAACGCTAAGATCTTTGCCAGAGATTAATGTAGAGAGATTTTGTATATCTCAAATGGCGCGCCAACGTGATGCATAATTTGTTATAATTTATAACAATTGGTGACACGGATAAAATTAGTCTTATAAATTATAATAAAATGATCCAAAGGGAATCTGAAATTTATGGATTGACATTTGAAATTAATTGTTAATTATAAGAAAGAGCCAAGACCATTTCATTGGTGTGATTTTAAAATAATTTAACAGAGAGATTTTAATTTGTATTAGAATTCAAAATGGATACTAGGAACAAAAAATTGCGTATGGAGAATGTTAATGTAGATGATATGGCGTCTGCTAATACTAACCCCGAGGGAGAAATCTCGCGTGAAATTATTGAGATTGAACCACAAGAAAAGGAAATAATGGCTGCACCGTTAGGAAATATGGACCCTAATAATTTAATTCTTAAAATGTTAGCAGAAATGAACGCAAAACTTGAGCATAATAATACTAAATTAGAGGGAATTACTTCAGATATGAATACTAAATTAGAGGGAATTACTTCAGATATGAATACTAAATTTGAAAAAAATAACGCGAAATTGGAAGGAATGACATCGAAAATGTCATTAGAATTGAAGAATTTTCGTCAGGAAATACACGAGGAAATAGTGCAATTACGGGTGGATACATCGGCTGAATTCAACATTATTCATTGTAAAATTGAGTCTTTTAATAATCAAGTCGACCAAATGCAGAGGGAATTAAAAGAATCTGGCGACAAAATTAATTCCAAAGTTAATAATTTACAGGAGAGCATTGTGACATTGGGACATTTACATGACCAACAATGCGAAAAGTTGACAATCGTCGAATCGCGTGTAGATAATTTAAACGCAATGTCGCTTCAACATGGCGAAAAAATTGAAAATATAGAATCTAAATTAGTTAATTCGGATAGTAAATTAGAAAAACGAATACAGGAGGGACTTAGAAACATTAAAATGGTGCAAGAATCTGAATCTGGGAAATATATGTCGGACATTAAGGACAAGATCGAACAGTTAGAAAACGAAGTCATGATGCGTTCGCAGGGAAATATAGTAATGAATGCATCGGCGCTTGTAATACCAAGCCACCTAAAATTTCATGGTGATGTGAAAGAACAACCGTGGTCGTTTATTTCAAAATTAGAGAATTATTTTATGATAAATAATATCCCTGAAAGATTAAAATTGCATATAGTAGAACAAGCCATGTCGTCCAAGGCACATCATTGGTTGACCTCTTTAGTACCGGAACCGACTAATTATAAGGAATGGAAGGATAAATTCTTAAATAGATATTGGAACGAAAGCCACAAGTTTGATCTAAAATACAAATTAATGAGTGAAAGGTATAAGAAGGGTGGAGCCGAGAATATGTGTGACTTCGCAACACGTAAAATAGCAGCATTCAAGGCATGCGAAGACAGAATGGATAGCAATGAATTAATTAGAATTATTATTCGTCAGTTGCCTGTAAGTATCCAAAATTTATTGTGGAACTCCATGCCTATTGATTCTGAGGATCTGGTCGAACGTTTAAGTCGATTCGACCAGACATTGAATAGTGATTATGATCGTAGTAACGGGTATCAATATAATGAAAGCAGGAACGAGAATAACAATGGAATGGGAAAAACAATGAATAATTACAACCGCCAAGGAAATTATAGCTCAGAAAGAAAGGATGACAGGGGAAATAGTACTAAAATGGAAAATAAAAAGACAGGAAACGGGTATCCGCGGAGGTTCAAAGAGGACAATAAACGGGAACATGTGGAAATTCATGCGATTGAACAGGAAAACTCCCAGTGTTCGAAGTAAATGGGCGGGATACTTCGAACGATGATAATGAGGGCGTGATGGTTCTTAAGGAGTTGAATAGCATTGAAGTATCGGCGGAAGAGTTATTAAGGGAAGATACGGACGAACGGGCGGAGAATAGCACGTGTTTAATTTTGAAGGGGATATTTCGGAATATACCTGTAGACATTTTAATTGACACAGGTGCTAATGTTTGTGCAGTGTCGGAAAAATTGTATGAGCAGTTAAAGAAAAAGGGAAATAAAATTGATGAGCTACCCACTAGGAGTTTGGATATTCGGACAGCTAATGGAAGGCGCATCGAAACGAGAAGTCGGCAAATTTGGGTGGAAGTGGAAGTCCAAGGGATGACAATTCAGTTTCCGGCAATTGTAGTGAAGAATTTGATTCGTCCAATTATTTTGGGGATTGATGGCCTAAAATGTATGACGCCAAGGTCGACATAGGTAACAGGAGTATATTGTTACGAGGTGACAAAGGGCAACAACATTGTTTAGGGATCAAAGACCAGGAGGGCGAAGATATGTGTATTTGCGATATTGCGGAACAAATTGAAGAGACCAGGGACCAGATCCACGCGGCAGCAGAGGGCGCGGTCGACGAAAACGGAATAGATGCTAGTGAAGCTATTGAAATGTTAGTCAATGAATATAAAGATGTTTTTGGAAGTTCAAGGGAGCCGGTAAAGGGATATCAATTTAAAATTGAATTGGCGGATGAGGAACCTTTTAATCTGAAACAATATCCGATCCCCCATGTATATAAAAGCGAAGTACGTAAACAAATAAACACGATGCTTGAGGATGGTATAATAAAAAAATCGATGACACCGTATGTAAGCCCAATAGTGATAGTTCGTAAGAAAGACAATAAGATCAGATTTTGTGTGGATGCTAGAAAACTCAATAGCAAGACCATCGCTCGTCATGAAAAACCGCCGAAATTAGATGAAATGATGTGGAAGGTAAAAGGAGCTCGGATATTCACGGGACTGGATTTTACTGCGTCGTACTGGCAAATTGGACTACACCCAGAATCGCAAAAATTTGTCAGTTTTTCATTTGAAGGCAATACGTATAGTTTTCAGAGGATGGCCTTTGGATTAAAGAATAGTGGCGCGGCTTTAATCAGTTATTTGGACGATGTAATACCGGATGAGCTAAAGGAAACTACTCTCATGTACGTCGACGATATTGTGTTATTCTCTACCAATATGTTTGAACATTTAAAGAAGTTGAAAAAACTATTTGAAATCTTTCGGAAGTATAATTTAAAATTAAATATTGGAAAATGCCAATTCGGGAGGAAGAATATAAAATTTATGGGGCACGTCATATCGGATCAAGGAATGTCGATGCAAGATAAAAAGAAAGAATTGATTAAGAATTTTCCACGACCTCGGAATGTAAGGGAAGCTAGAAGATTGATTGGGGTGTGCAATTATTATTCCCGGTTCTGCAAAGGTTATTCAGAAATTATACACCCAATAATAGAATTGCTAAAGAAGGGGAGGAAATGGGCGTGGGATGCAAAATGTCAAGAGGCGTTTAAAAAATTAAAAGAACTATTTGAGAAAACATTTTTGATCAGTTATCCAGATTTCCACAAAAGAATGTATCTACAAGTAGATAGTAGTGGATTTGCCATGGGAGCTGTGCTGTTCCAATTCGACGAAAAGAATAAGCAGAGAATAATCGCCCTAGAAAGTCGTGTGTTGACTCTTAGCGAACGACGTTTTACTACCAGTGAAAGGAAAGCATTAGGGATCGTGTGGGCTACGCAGAAAGTACGGGCTGTATTAATTGGACGACCATTTACCGTCATTACGGACCACAAGGCCCTAATTTTCTTAATGAGAAGTCATTTGAATAACGATAGATTGTTGAGATGGTCACTATGGCTTCAACAATTTGATTTTAGCATCCAATATTGTGAAGGCCGTGATAACGTTTTGCCCGATTATTTATCGAGAATCAGGATAAAGGAAAAGGAAGGTAGTGTGGAACCCGATATTAATGCTATCCAGTTAATGGAAATACGACCGAAATGGACGAAGGAGGAATTAGCGAAAATTCAAAGAGAGGATCCTGTGGGGAGGCAAATAATTGAGCATTTTCGGCGGAGGATAACGACCGACGGCAGGATGATCCGAAATTTTCAATGTGGAAGATGTACGAGGGGGTATTATTACATCGGATTAGGAAACGAGGGACGCAGTATCAAATTTGGATACCAGAAGCGCATAGGCGAGAACTGATTCTATCTACGCACCAACATTTCGGCCACTTTGGGTGTAACAAAATCGAAGTAATACTTAGATCAAAATGCTATTGGAAGGGCATGGGGCGACAAATCCGTAAGCAAATCAGTAAGTGTGACGTCTGTCAGAAAACCAAACAGCCCAATAAAAGGTACGAGGGGAGCAGCAAAGCGATAATACCTACGTCAACTAGGGAAATATACGCTGTGGATCTTTATGGACCAATGCCGAAATCCCAATTTGGGAATCAATATTTGTTAGTAATAATGGATGTTTTTTCTAAAATCACAAAATTATACCCCATTAGAAAGGCGAATGCACAGAGTTGCATTACGCAATGCCACAAATTTTTTGAAGAATTCGGTATACCTAAAAAAATTATTAGTGATCTGAGGACGCAATTTACTAGTGGAAAATGGGAACAAGACATGGGAAGAATTGGTATCCAAATATGTTACACGACGGTACGGAATCCTCAAGCTAACCCCAGCGAAAGAATTATGAAGGAGATTTCGCGCTTATTTAGAGTCTACATTTCGGAAAGCCATAACCGATGGATGGAGGCCGTTCCAGTATTGAACTACGTTTCGAATAATGTTCCGCATGGGAGCACGCGAAGCACGCCTATAGAGGTCCACATGGGTAGGAAAGAAAAAAATGATCCGTTTCGAAGGATTAGGATACCACCAGATATAAGTGGGATCCCAGATGATGTGAGAGATACGCGAATAATTTATGACAATTTGAGGGAGGCAGCAGCCAAAAGAACGCTAAAACAGAAGCAATGCTTTCGAGGCGAGTATAAGGAGGGTGATGAAGTGTTAATTAGAGTACCTCAAGTGTCGTCAGCGGATAAGAAGCTATTTTATAAATTTTTCCCGTTGTATAAAGGACCGTACCGAATTTGTAAAGTATTAAGCAAGAATGCCGCGATTTTGAATGATGAAAATGGACGACAAATGGGAACATATAACTACAGGAACATGAAGCCGTATATGAGGGACGACACGCATGATTAAATATTCTGGTCATGACAGAGATTTGTAAATAGTTGTAAATATTAGGTGTAATAGTTTTTCTTTTGTTATTGTTTTGTTATTATGTGTATTTTGTCAGTTTGTGTAGGGAGTTTAATTTAATGTGTATGTGTATTCAATGAAGTTAATGGGGAGCAAATATTAGGCAAATACGGTTATTAGAATACCTGGTGAAATGGTTATTGTTGGCACATTCCGAAAGGAAAATGTAAATAGTTTTAAGGCAGCAAGAAACAAGACCTAGTGCAGTGCAAAGTGTAAAGTGTTAATGTCGTTTAGTGTGAAGAAGCAAGAAGAAAGTGTTCAATTTTAGTCTTGTCATTTAGTTAGGTTGTAGCAAACCAAATGACGCTTGGAGAGGGGAAGCTGTGACATACCGATATGTCACATGAAAATAAACTAACATTTATTTGTAGACTATATGGTGGAACATGCATTAGGAAATATCACGAGAGCAAGGGCTTAGCAACGACCGTGAATAAACAATGTAGTTTTTTGTTTTTTGTAAATGCATTAAGAGGTGGATGGATGCCGAAAGTAGAAAATTTGGGATTGGGCGAAGAAGTTTAGACGATCGAAAGGTCAGCTACACCAAAATATAACGAACGTATGGATTGGCTGGGTGAGAGAAGGACGGTCAAATGTTATGAAAAAAGAGGAAGGTAGTTTAATACGTAGTCTTCGAGGGTGAATCATGCAGGAAGATTTCATTCTGACCGGCATCGCGTTTCTGAACTGATCGTAGATTCGTGAGAGGGAACGAGTATAATACAGATAGTCAGAATCGGGTTATCAGATCGTGAAATTTTAAGGACAGTAAATGTTATTGCAGATATTTGACTAGAAGTCTACGAGGACATCAACAGAAGAATGAATAGATTCTATATAGGATAAATCTGTAAATTCAAAGATAATATTTGATCAAGGCATAACATAAATCATTTGATTAAATTCCCTAAATTGTTTGCTAAAAAAGTAACAATAAACTTTGTTAAATTTTGTTCTTTAGGAAAGAAAGTGATCTTTCATTTAGTCAATCCAAACAGTAATGAACTAGGAATAGAATCATTCTATTTCAGATTCCCAGCTGCGCTGTATAGTCTGCGGATCCTATAATTCATTATAAAGGTAATAAGGATTATAATATATCGTGACCCATTGACCCAGCAAGCCGGACGCTAAGATCTTTGCCAGATATTAATGTAGAGAAATTTTGTATATTTAGTTTAGTATATATAATATATATATATATATATATATATATATATATATATATATATATAATATATATAATAAATGCTATTGACAAAAACAATATATCGTTTAAGCACATGTGCTCATAAATGCAATTGTGTGAACGAATCGCTTCTAATGTAAATATTAAAGAGAAGTAAAAAAATTACATTTTTGTAATTTTTGAAAAACAACAAGAAAAGAATAGACTAATATTGTGTTTGTCATCTTATAGGGTACATTTGGCACTATCTCTACCAAAAATTTCAAGAAATTTGGAGCCATGTTTGAGAAGATCGTGTTTTTTTTAATTGCTCATGTTGCACACAATATTGCACGAAAACTACTAAAATATTCAAACAAATGTACTTCTATGTAATAGACGAATTTTGAAAAAGAAATTTCATTTGAGAGAAAACCTGTATCTTCAATTTTGTAGTTGTAGAAAGACGCCGAAAAAATTTCAATCTTTTGTTTTTTCAAAAATTCAGAGTTAACATCGAAAAATAGACCTATGCCATCTTTACAAGTGCATTCACATTTTTCTTACAGGAAATTTAAAGAAAAAGTTTGGAGCAACTTTTTGATAAAATTTTGAAAATGTCCCAGGGTCTTTATGTAAAGTACTCCACAAATGAATGAATGTTTTTCCAATCCCGGGAAGTTGGTAGGATTCTTCGTAGATCTACTGCAGATACAAGGTCTTTACTTTCCTAGGGGACACCTTTTTCGAACCTCACAAATATTGGAAAATAACGCCGACTTGATACTGACGAGGATACATCTTTATCTTGAAAGCTGATAAGTGAATGTGATGGCTATTATGATTGTAATAGCAATCGTAGTGAAGTTAGTGGCTTATCATACATGAAGTTGTGACTGTCCCGGAATCACTTACGTTCCAACTCTCCGTTGCGCTTATGCATGACTTAGACTCCTACGTCATCGCAAACCACAAAGTAAGTAATGCGTTCTTTTCATTATTTTGAATCTTTAAATTTTGTATCAATTCAGTAATTGGCATTGGGAGAAAATATCAGAATTTATTTTACCTTCGGGCAGCAATAGATAATTCAGCACAAACATTTTCTTTTGAAAAGTTTTGGGCTTTACTCTATGCTTACAACACAATCTTTTCTTGTAAATTAAGTTCTTTGTAAGATGGTAAAACACACTTTCTTCCTTTTTACACCGTGTGCAAAATGTACTGTATTCTCTCTACTAATTTCGTACGTCTAATTCTATCCAATCTATTTGATACGTTCACATGTCTTGCACATAGCAATTATCTTTATGCAGCTCAATCATCTTGTCGCTTATCTTACCAGAAGACATTGAAGTCAACAAAGACCCTCTTTGTGTGTCGCGAAAAAAAAAAAATAAAATTCCACCAACATATCTGTATCACTAAGTTTGTCATGATTTTACAAAGACTTTCAGCAAAAACCTAGCATCAGATTACTTCATAGAAACTTACTACACCGAATTCCAAACGACAACTGTGTCGACTTTCCAACCTAACATCACATTTCGAGAAAAATTCTTTGAAATATACTTAACACGTTGCCTGGAAACAAAATGTTATTAAAAACATTCCATCATTTCTGAAACAGCTATACTGGTAAAGTTGAATTCTCAGCGTTACCCAAGAGAACAACCAACAGTTGTTAAGAAAAGTTGGTTGACAGGGTTAACCAACTTTTCTTAAAGCCCTTCTGTTAGAAGACTCGGACAAACGCAGAGAAAGAATATCACTTCAATGATTATTACACTGTATCATCAAAGTAGAATTCAGAAGGCGCCGCCCAGACCAGTGCAATGATAAAATTTCCAGGATTTCGGGCATATTAATAACTATTGTCGTCGCGAACCCTACTGCGCAAGATGAACAGAACCACATCATTGGTTGTCGTGTCCTTTTCCTCAAGACGCACTGAAAAACAGAACTGGTTGCCGTGCATTGAAAAACGGTTCTTCCACCCAGAATCAATAGTAAAATTTGGTCCAGCTACTATTTTTGTGGTCAACGCACCGTAGGCGCCGTGTGTGACCTGTGGTGCCCTGAAGCACCGCCGTGTTGCCTGATTCCTTTGTTCCCTGAACAACAAAATGTTTGCAGTTCGAGGTTGACTCTCTCGGAACTTCGGTTGCCTGATTCCTTTGTTCTCGTAGTTCCCTGAACAACAAAATGTTTGCAGTTCGAGGTTGACTCTCTCGGAACTTCGGTTGCCTGATTCCTTTGTTCTCGTAGTTTCCTGGACAACAAAATGTTTGCAGTTCGTGGTTGACTCTCTCGGAACTTCGGTGAGAGGTTCCACAATCCATATTTTTAAGCTAAAGTTCCTACATAAATTTTTATACCAAAAACGCAAAATTTTGCATCAACCCTTGTTTGCATGTACCGCTTACCTAGTTTTATTTCCGTACCTGTAGTTTTAAATTGTTGATTTTGTAGTCAAGAATTTATAAAACTTTGCAGAATTGCATAAATTCATGCAAGAGAAAAACAATTTAAAATCACAAATATGAAAAGAAATTTGCACACAAATTCAGCAGCACTGAATAGAATTAGATAATAAAAATTAAATCTGAAATAATTTCATTCATATTATTTTGCCAAATATTTTCACCCGTAACATTTAATAGCAACAAGTACTCTTTTAAGACCCCTACCCTACAAAAAAAAAACTAAATTAAGCAAAACGCAATTATATAGAAAATTTTTAAATACGACTGTTGTTAATTCCTCTCTTTTATTAATTTATTTGGTCCTTTGTTTCACCAATTTGCAACTTGTACTGCACAACTGTACTTGCACAACTTGTAGCACACACATCAATATGTGAATGTTAAAATTTTACTTTTTATGAAACTAATTTATCAATTTTAACCTTTACATATTGAAAGCTGTATGTCGCATGTTGCAAATGACTCAAGAGGAATAACGGTCCAAATAAATTAATACACTGAAAATCAATTACTGTAATCAGCTTAGCTTTCCTGGCATGAAAACCATAAACAGGAGTATGAACAAATGTGAAAAAACTTGAAATAGACAAATTTGGGAAATTCATGAGAGAAGCACTTGGATACAAAGAAACAAATGCTACATTGTATTTGAAATAATTATTTACATTATCTTTTTATAATTTTCACAATAAACATTTCACAGTAACAAGAAAGAGCTCATTCACGGCCCTAGGACAAAAAATTTCAATGAATCCAAACTTAATTAGGTTATCCCAGTTCCAAGAGATCTTGAAATGTCAGATACCAGTTTTGCATCTGAGAATACCGTAAATTTTCTCAGAGTAAATACATATATGTGTGCACATGAACATTTTGAAAGGAGCTCATAGCCTCCTGTAATAAGAATATTACATGCAGTGCTTACTCCTTTAGAACATGAAATATGATAAAAGAGATCAAATTAAAATACACTGTATTTAAGTGTATTATGCCCCTATGGTTGGCATTAGGAAGGGCATCAGACTGAATAATCAATAAAAATGAGCCTGCCCCCATTAGCGCTGAACCCTTAGAAGTGGGAAAAGGCAAGGATGAAAAGAAAAAAGTAATTTTATTGAACTTGTAATTATTACTTGCAGGTCTCTCAGTATTTAAATTCAAAATAGTTCAATCAACAAGTTTTGTGGTCCAAATATGAGATAGGAAAAAATGTAAGCAGTTTTAAAGAAGAAATATGAATTACAAAAGAAAATAGCTTTTATAAGTCATAGCATTTCTTAACATCAATCGCAAACAATCATTAAAGTTTCAAAATCATAAGGTTTTATTAAAAATCATATAATTTTGGAGTTAAAACAATCCAATTACATTTTCATATGAGAATGCTAGTTTCAAATCCAGCAATCTCTATTTATATTTCTGAAATGATGTTATTGGCACCACTGATGGAGGGGACTCAGGACACATGGCAATCTGCTAGTCAAATGAATATCATAGTCACTGTCAAAACCATAAAATCGAACTAAAAAACACGAAAACATGCGTCTTCATGCCATCTAAAAGTATTGTTTTTATCAATTGTGAAATGCATGTACAAACTAGTATTTATACCTTTAAAGGTATTCCTACATTCTGGGCAAGCAGGCATGATTACAAGTACAATAGTCAACCCAAAAAATAGGTTTATTCAAATTTTTGCACAAATACACAAAGCTTTTTGATAATAATAATAATAATAATAATAATAATAATAATAATTAATAACTGATTTAATTAAGAATCAAATTTACTAAAACCAATTAAGGCAAAAGCTGTAACACTTATAAATAATGCATATTTTCAATACTCTAACAATGTTTTTATATTGGCTCTGTATTCAGTGTAAAGGACAAGCTCAGCATCTTTACAATGAGAACTGTTATCCAGCCACTCTTTCTATGAAGAGTGAGAACATTCTTCCCTATTGCAGTTCTTTCCAAAACTCCTTGTATATATTAAAAACAGAAAAAAAGTAATATTTTTGTATTCATACTACTGTTCTCTAAAATTCATTACATACATGTTTTCTGCTGGTTGATTGTTTTCTTCATATTTCTCTATTTACTCTGATATTTTTGTTCCTATTACTCTCAGGACTGCTGAATTATTTCCTGACACTACCTCTGCTTGCCAGCAACTACCTCATTCAATGATTCCAGTTCCACCCTAAACATAGAGCATCCCTAACAATACAATGGTGGAAATTGTGTGAAGATATTTCTTTTTAACAGAAAAAGAGCATTATAATACATATTAATCCCTGCTATCTAGATGAAGTTCACAACTACATGATCAGGACTGGAAAAGAATCTGAACATTTCCTAAAAAAATAACCAACGAATAAAAATTTTGATGTATAAACTAATTTGTTTACATTTTTGGGACAATGCAATTATCTTAAAATAATGCTTTGTGATTTCTACTGTAGTCTACATTTTTATGATTTTTCTTCTTAAAATGTTAATTTTTCATACACTGATTTTCAAATAAGACAACTATGTAAATCATGGCTTCCCAAATAAATGCCTTGTTTAAAATACTAATAGAAGTCAAAAGAAGGATTTCTACTTTTCTACATTCTCTTAAGTGTCCTTTACGTTATTCGAAGACACACAGTTTAATCAAAACATTTGGAGACATTTTTGACAAAAAAATTGTTGCTGGATGTAAATTGCCACCAAAAATTAAAATATCCGTTTCAAATGTAGAAAACCTTGGCTTCATTCATATCGATCGGGGAATAATAATTCTGAAGAAAATCTACGGATAGGTTTAGGCGCTGGAGTTGACCACAGACCGGCAGACTGACGGACAGCAGGGCGTTTTTTCCGACAATCGAATTTCTGGTATCAAGTACCCACAAAACATGGATTCTGACTTCACAACTTGTCAGAGGAAGTGATTTACTACATATAGGAACAAAATGTATCCCCTTTTTCGTTATCAGGACACGATAATAAGAATTTTTCTGTCGAAATCTCGCCGTTTTCTGGCGCACTATTACAATACTACTTATGAAGTATGGGCGAGAATGTAAAATATAAAAGTCTCTCCTATGAAATATCCCTCCGTAATGAGTGCGTTATGTTGTCAAATGATATTCACATAAGCATTGTTTTCATTTCAGACACAATGGAGGAGGAAGAAGTGCCTGGAAAAGAAATCAAGACAAATTTTATCATGAATAATGTACTTTTGAGATTAGGCCTAATAATTCTCTGCCTAACACAATGTACTACTGTACAAAGTACGTCATGTACTGTAATTAGTCCAACAGTAATGTGTGAAAATGCTGACAATTTCTTTCTTTCCAATATACCGAATGAGAACATTGCAGTGATTAAAATTGTGAATAGTAACCTAACATTACTTTCTGAAGAAGACCTTTCAAAATTTACAAATGTTTGGGAAATAACAATTGACAATAGCAGTGTCTCTGATAGAGTTCTAAACTACACAGTATCACTTACAGGGCTTCAAATACTTAGAATAACGAATTGCAATATATCAGAAAAAGAACTTCCTGTGTTAAGAGACCTTGCAAAACTATCCTTAGAAGGAAACAAGCTGACTCGTGTTAAGAAGGAATTTTTCAATAGTTTGTCTCATCTAGAGGAAATAGATTTGAGCTTCAACGAGATATCTGAAATAGAAGTAACCGCCTTTAAAGACTTGCCTGCTTTGAGAAAGTTGGACCTGTCCCACAACAGACTTTCTGATAGCTTAGGTCTCATTATTGAGAGAGGATTTTTTAATAGCTTGTCACATCTAGAGGAAATTGACCTAAGCTACAACGAAATTTTCGAATTTGATGCCCTGGAGGGTTTGCCCGCCTTGAGGTTTCTGTACCTTTCACACAACAGGCTTGGCGAGGGTAATCCACGAATTCAGCAGGGGGTGTTTCAAAACATGTCGCATGTGATAGAGATCGACCTAAGCCACAACAACATATCCGAAGTTGAAGCTGGAGCCTTGGACGGGTTATCCGCGTTGAAGCGGCTGGACCTATCGCACAACCGGTTCGGCGTGTCTGGCAATGGTATTAAGAGTGGGGTCTTCGATGGTCTACCGCACGTGGAGGAGATAGACCTGAGCCACAACGAGATTTCGAGCGTGGACGAAGGCGCCTTGCGGGGCGTGCGCTCGTTGAGGCGGCTGGACCTGTCGCACAACCGCCTGGGGCAGGGCTTCGCGCCCGCCTTCCTGTCGCTGCCGGGCGGCTGCGCCTTCTGCGCGCGTGCGGGGCAGCGCACGTGCCCTGCGCACGCGTGCCCGCCGCCCGCCGCCGTGGACGCGCTGTGGCGCGCGCTGCCCGGCACGGGCGTGCTGCGCCTGCTGGGCAACCCCGTCTGCCAGGCGGTGGCCGGCGCCGACGCCACGTCGCAGGAGCGGTGCGGGACGAGTGGGACGCCGCTGGAGGGGGACAACGACGGAGGCTGCAGGGTGCGGGAGGGCGACAGCTGCACGGAGCACGCCTGCAGGAACGGGTTTCTGCAGGACGCGTGCGCGGAGAACAAATGCGAAACCTCTCTGTCTTCGGTACTCTGCGAGGGACTGTCAGGAAATTTCATTCCCAAGGGCTGGAGTGAACATGTACCAGTTATGTATATAATTGAGAGTAACATGAGTTCACTTTCTGCGAGCGATTTTGTTGCCTTTACGAACCTTAAAGCAATATACATCGACTCTTGTAATTTCACATTTACAGCACACAGTAATATGTTTGCCTCCCTTGAAAATCTTCGTAATTTGGAAATAATTAATTCAAACATAACTGAAGAAGTATTTTCATTAATAAGTTCAAAAAATCTTGTCAAACTGTCCCTGGAAGGCAACAAACTCACTCACGTCACGATAGAGTTTTTCGGCAACTTGTCGCTTTTAGAGGAGATTGACCTGAGTCGCAACGAGATATCCACAATAGAAGCGGACGCATTCCAAGGCCTGACCGTTCTGAGGTGGCTGGACCTGTCGCAGAACAGGCTGAGCGAGGACTTTGACCCCGCCTCCCTGAGGCTGCCGGCCGGCTGCCGCTGGCGGTCGCTGGTCGCCACGTGCCCGGGGTCGGCGACGGACGAGTCGCGGCCGCAGAGACGGCGCGGCGGCCGGGACGACGGCGGACGGCGGAGAGGAGACGACGCTGCCACGTGGGACGGCGTGCAGTCGCCGCTCGTCGACGCTTCCGGAGCGAGAGGCGCCGGCGGAGGCAGCATGCGAGGGAGAGAGCTCGTGTTGACGTCGCTAGTGGCGCTCCTCGTGGCCGTTTCTGTTCTGCTTTTTCTGAAGGTCAAAGCGCACATGCCCCGGATACGCAGATATCTCCGAAAGGTAAGACTCAGTTGGCACAAGATTCTAAAATTTTCAAATAAAATAATTAAAAGTGTTGACGCGGGCAGTATTGATAATTACTGCAAAAGCAGTTTTCCATAGGGTAGCCATCATTGTCAGTTGCGTGATATTAAATATAAAACATTAAGTTATAAACTTATGTTAAAAGACGAGAAATTAATGAAACGTAACAAATGAAAGAAAGGAAAAAAGTGAGGCGGAGTGAAAATTATTGGTGATATTTTACTAAACTTACTGTTACCTATTAGTTTATAACTAAATGTTTTATATTTTATGTTTTGTATCAGACAACTGGATGATGGTTAAACCATCAAAAGCTCCTCTTGCACTAAATTATAATGGTCTGTTGTTGTTCACGAAATTCCAATTAAACCAGTTAAACACCAATAACCCTATACACAAAATGTTTGACGAAAACGAACCAATTAGAGCCACCGCAGAGACGTAGGAAATTACCGAGAGAGTTGTCATCAACTGATGTCACTGCAGCGCCTCTGACCGAGAGGTTCTAGGTTCGAGTCCGGACAGTGGCAAGAGTTTCGACACTAGCTTTTCAGCTAGGTCAAATTCAGTCGCTCTCTGGAGGAGAATTCTAGCGGCCGGCTGCTCTGATCGGTAGTTTTCCGTGGTTTCTCCGATCAACACCAGGCGAATGCTGGAGCAGTGCCCTAACAAACCGGCCAGGGACCGCGCGCGATCTTTCCTACCTCTTCCTTGTCTTATCCTCTTTCCTTACACACACACACTTACACTAACATGCACTACATTTCCACACATGCCGGGAGCATACAGGTTGTCTCGGCTGGGGCAGTGCCCCGCTGGTGGGAGAGTCCTGGTTAGGGGGAAACCCCACTACCCGAAGGTAGGTAAGCGCCGGATCTCGCCATCCAGCTGGGGAAGAACACCGCCACCTCTCCAGAAAAACATGTACTGCACTTATGGGACTAATGACCCTCATAGTTGACGCGACCGGAATCACTAACAATCAATCAATCAACATAGGCAATTCTGTCTTTGAGATAAAGTGAGTCTGTTTGGATGTAAGAGAAAGCAGGAGTTTTGGCGAAAAGAATACATAAGGGGACAGTTCCCATTGTTTTTTGTAAACATCCGTTAATAATAAAAGTTGAAAAATTAAATTGTCACTAAGGGATCACATTTTCTAAAAGTAAAAGTCCTAAAGAGGAAAGAGTAACTCCCTACCTAAACAAAGATACAGGAAAACAAGCCTCGCTGGGAGTCGGTCATTGACACTTTACATTGCTATGCGACTGTAAACAGTTCGGCATTTGAAATTATTGAGACTGTCTGAACAAAGCATAAACGCAGTATATAGAAGGATGTTCCTAAGCATGAGCCAAAGTGACAGTTCGCTTAAAAGTGTCCAACCGGCGGCGCTAGCCGAATGCGTTTACTACGCTCCGTGAAGTCACGAAGGTTAAGCGCATTCGAGACTCGCAGGTTGGTGGTTGGGTGACCGGCCAGGAATCCCGGGACCTAACTTCGTCGAGCCCCTGGCCGAAGGGATAAAAGGCAATGACTGACTGCGACGTGACGAGACTTGACAAATATTAAAAGTAAAAAGCACTTTAATGCAGGATTACTCCCCAGTGCAAAGCGCTCAACGCCCCTTAAGGGGTGCTTAGAGACGCGTTGCGTCAAGGTAGAGACGCAACAATTATAAAAATAAAAAAAGTGAACATCACATGTCATTCAGAGAGGTATCCCTCCGCCGCGATAGCTGTTCAGCCACGCCCCTTCGTAAAGTATTTGGAAACATCAGTATACAGAAGTCCAAGAGTTTCGCTGAGGTATACGCACGTACGCGAGTCCGGGAAATATTGAAATTTAATTACGTACAAGGAAAATCTCTTAACATGCTCTCACAATCAGTCAAAGAAAACTGCCACGAATGTAAATAGAAAGGTTTCAATCACAGTTCGCCACACAATAGGACAATAGCCGGAAACACGTGCACCAGTACACATCTCGGTTTTAAAATAAACATAATATTTATCACACAAAAAGTAAATTCAATGTAATGTTAATAAAAAAAATAATTTTTACAGAAGAGCACATTACACTGCACTTCCTAATATCAATTATTTCTCGTCGCGCACTATATTTTTGTCGGACAAGGACACCACAAAAGAAAGCGTCAAAGCCATTTACAAGATAGCCAACTGCATACGAACGAATGCTGGAAGGGAGTCTAATGGGCTCGTGAGCCCAACGACCATAGAACCTTTAGTTATGTTGCCAGCACTAGCTGTCACTTTGGCTCATCCTTAAGAAAATCGTTCTATACGTATTTATCCAGTAGCGCAGCTAAGCCCGTTTTTTCTGGCTAGTTCGGGATGTGCGCACATGCAGCTAGCTATCCTGGTGAGGATAAAGTAAAACTACAGATAGTGCTATTGAAGTATATGGATTTGTTCATGAAATTGCGTTTATTAAGAGGTGGTTTAAAACTTTAAAAGATAATTTGTTTTATTTCTTGACCACCTCCTGGTTTTATATTCCTAGTACGTCAAGGGCAAGTCATTAAATAGTACTTAAAACTACATCGAACCTACTTTTAAACTTATATTTGACATACATCGGAACATATTTGATATGCACCAAGTGAATTCTTATACTTTTCCAGTTAACACATTCATAACAAAGCAGTGACGAAAGGAGCGCACAGT
This sequence comes from Teleogryllus occipitalis, assembly GCA_011170035.1. NCBI lineage: Eukaryota > Metazoa > Arthropoda > Insecta > Orthoptera > Gryllidae > Teleogryllus > Teleogryllus occipitalis. Next base: position 4,792 of record BLKR01016690.1, on the reverse strand, counting down.
TATGCAATTACACAATAATGAAGAAAGCACCAATAACGAAGGAAAGAACAATGAGTTATGTTGCTTTTTCTGGTCCAATTGACCTAGAAAGGAAAGACGAAAATTTGTTATTACCTCCCAACAGAAATGTTATTACCTACACACCCTTATTTACTTCTTAGATTACTTACATATCTAGATGTTTTCATGAGCAGTATAGAAATACTTGTCCTTCCTTGTGATTCTACTATTCACTTTCAATGGACAACATTCATTAGATTTAAATCATTTCTTTCCTTAAAAAGTATTCAAACCACCTACTTCACATTTTTTTTAAATGCATACGAAAATTAAAATATATATAAAAACATTTACTTTTTGGTTAGATGTGGCAGAACGATGCTGTATTACCGAATGGTAAGGCTAGTATTCCTTGATCGCCGGTTGGATCGTTGACCAACACGTTGTCACAGAGCATTTAACTCTGAGCTGCGCTACTGTATAGGAATAAATACGAACCTTAAATCAGTATACGGGTGGCATAAAAAAGATTGAGGTTATAAACATGTGGCGGGTGCCCTTTGCAGGTACGTAGGGGCAGCGATGGCGTCGAGAGTGGAGGTGGTTACGGCACCGAAGAAAGGACAGAGGGCCTTGGAGAACAGCAGGAAGAACGCATTCCTTTGCAATCACAACTACCGGAAGAACGCATTCCCTTGGAATCACAACTACCGGAACAACCCATTCTCGTGCAATCACAACTACCGGACTCCCAGAGTAAGTAATGTCCAGCAATTGTTTGATGCATCCTTTTACAAAGTTCAGGGATTATTATTATTATTATTATTATTATTATTATTATTATTATTATTATTATTATTATTATTATGTATGCATTACGCTTTTAAGGCCTATGAACCTATTACCTACCAAAGTTTTACAGTACAAAACTTATGAGTTTTCGAGAAAGTTTGCGAGAGATTATTTGGAAGAATTTGGGTACATACATGAGAGACAATTATAAAGTATACCACAGTTAATTTTTAATGTAAAATGTTCAAAAAATTACAAATGTTCCTTTATTGAAAATTCAAACCCTTTATGAAAATAGTAGTTGTGCCTTTCAGACTATTGGGGTCTATCATTTCTGAGGTACACCGTACCTCAGGAATATTTTTTGAAATGAAATACGCAAAACACAGACGATGGGGATACAATTCTTCGCTGTAAATTGGTGCAAAAAATGCAAACAATGTTTTAAATATATACATTAGGAATAAAAAGAACTTTATTAAGTGCGAAGAGTATTTTAATAAAAAACATAAGTTCTCGTGTTTTAACAGTAGGCCAATAAAGATAAGGCTTTAAAAGAAATGTGACAAAAAATGTTACGTTGAAACAGTAGTAAGAGAATTGTACAGTATTTTGTATTAAAGTTTGTAGCTTGAAAAGGTAGTAGAAACGTAGAAAGGCAAAAGCTGTGCAGTCGGTGTACACCACGGTGTAAGATATGTAGGTGTGTCAACTAGCCGCCTTTTGGGCAGATTTTCTGAAGCCAGTTTGAGGCTAGTTCCTAACTCGTCCGTACGGTGCGCACGATCGGTTTGGGCATAACAAGGCCAGGTGATGGCCGGCATGGTGTCGCTCACGTTTCCAGCGTAGTATTTCTGTCAATCGGAGAAACGCTAACGTAAATGTATTAAAGCCTATTTAGACGTATTACAATGTGCGTCGGAGGTGTTATTTTTTTTTAATTTACCACCGATTGAAGATTTGCATTTTAAATCAGGAGGTGAGGTTATTCTAAAGAGAAAAAAAAAAATAATAATAATAATAATAAATAGGGATTACTTTTACGAAAAACACTTCAACTGTGATTTACTATTAATCAAGTGACGGTCACGTTGCTTTGCAACCCATAATGTCAGCAATCAATCAATAGGATTGTACTTAATTGCAGTGTACTGGATCATTTGTGAAGACAATTTCCATATAATTAATAATTTTATAATAAGAAATAGTCATTTGCAATAATAATTTTGCACATTCTGTTGAGATTGCTTAATAATAATAAATTTTATCCTATTACTGATGATTACTTACAAATCATATTTTCACTCAATACCGATTTTGTCATACGTCATACCCAAACAGATCGCAGCGCTTATATGCGAGAACTACGAGAACTAGCTTCACACTAGCTTCAACTTGGGACTGGGAGTGAACACACCTATATATCTTACACCGTGGTGTACACTTTTTAATGAAAGGGAACAGAAGGGTTAACAATGGCGGGGGGGTGGGTGAAAAGAAACGAGAAAATGAGCGGAGCTAGCGAACCAATCAGACGCATGTAGCATGAACTAAAAAGCTAGTTATCTATTTAGTTTAGGTAGAAAACTTAAGTATGTTGTAAAATACGCAACCACAGCACTCGCTGAACTATAGAAGCAAAGAGAAAAGTATTTCGTACAGAATACAGTCAAATAATGCAGTAAGAAGTGCTCCCAAACAAAATCGATGCTTATATGAAAGATAGGCAATGCTCATATGAAAGTGAATAAAAATGCCATAGATTCTCCAAAATCGGCTTCCTAGGGCAATCTGTTGCAGATATACAACAAGAAACGTGTTTTTCAATTTTTATTTTTTTCTCAGCTTCTATTGCATGAACCATGCTGAAAAAAAGTTCAGAGACGAATTTAACTTGAAGGTATTTATAAAGCATTGAAGGCTTTCACGGCTGGAGTCAACATTCATGTTTTCTTCCGGGCTGATGGGCCGTGGTCCAATTGGCTTTGAACTGCCAAACGTTTCGCCCACGACTGCGGTGGGCATCTTCAATGGCGAGGTCTCGGGCGAAGTGTCCGGGACGACGGCTGACTGGCGACTGTTACTGCGATTTTTTTCCCCAATTTTCCCCTCGCCAGTAATCCTGGCGAGGGGGGAATTTATTCAAATGTTCTGGGTTACATTTACTCCAGCAGTTGTGCTTATGGAGCGGAGATGAGGGCTGATACTTAAATAGACTAACTAAATCTAACTTAAAACTAATGACATGGTGACTTTGGGCAATACGTTTTAAAAAAATAGAGTTAATATAGAAATAAATATAGTTTAAAGTTCTTTAGAATGTTCTTTATTGTCTTGGTTTTTTATTTTTCACATTTACACTCTCTCTCATGCTTAATTTATAAGTACAACACATTCACTCACTCATTCAGACCACACGGCACAACACTTCACTATTTAATTTACGCCACGGCGCCGACTGTACTCAGGCGTCCGTGGTTGGGCTCGACGTTGTCAGGGCCGGCGGCTCAGACCAGGCGGAGCGCGATTCCGCGCCTCCCACGCGGTTGCCGGCATCTGGGAACGGCGACCGCCTCTCACGCACTAGCTGCTCCCCTGCGTCGCACAGCTCAGAGAGCTTGTGCGCGGAAGGTGAAGGCGACGTGCTTTGGACCTTTTCTTCTACGGAAGGCCCTGTGTACGACGCTGTTCCCCGCAACGCCGCGTAATCAATAACACCCGGATTTCTGTTACGAGCATCCGGGAAATGCGTAGGGTTACCGCGATTTTTTCATTTTCCCCTCGCCAGTTACCCTGATTACATTTATAGCTCCAACCTTTCGGTTTATGGAGCTGCGGGAGGGCGATGTGTTAAATAAACTAATTATAACTAATCTTAACCTAACTTAAAACTATGCAATGGCTCTTTGGGCCTTAAGTTTTAATATACAATATTTGAAAATCGCGATAGTCTCGGCCATGGGTGGGGATAGCGGAGGGGGCGCTTTCGCACGTTAGCAGCTGATTGGCTATCGCTACGTGAGCTGGCTTGCGATTGGGTATCGACCGAGATGGGAGTAGGGCAGGGAATTTTATTATTGTAAGGTTTTGTCTTGGTGTTATGGAGTACGGGATGCCAGGCGGAATTAATTTTGACTCCTTCTTCTTTCCTGTTAAAATTGTTTGGGTGTTTGAAAACACAAGAATCAGGTGACACCCAACATGAATTTGAAAGGCAATGTTATTAGCATTGTAATTAGACGTATATGGTGCGCGTCGAGTACAAAATAATTCATTACAAGATTTATTAATGTAGTAATGTAGTTTATCCTTTCCAAGAAAGCTCAGGGATTTTTCCAGCAGCAATTACTCTGTTTTGGCAGACGTTTCCTTGGATATGGAGCCTAGCGACGGCCGCGCTGGGGATATTCGAAGCCAGGGAAATGCAACCCGCTTCCACCGTGGAAGGAGATTTCGAGCTTTATTTTTACCAAAACGGGTTAAGAAAAAAAGTAAGTTGACACAATTGTTTTTTTTATGTCATTTATTATTTTCCTTTTGGTTCATTTCTTCTTCTTTTTCTTCTTAATTCCATTTTCTATTTCTCTTTTAAAAGGGTAAAAAGTGCATTAATGCTGAATAGTGACCGGGAGCGGTTGCTCAGTGTATCAACTGATGTCACTGCAGCGCCTCTGACCGGGAGGTCCTAGCTTCCCACTCCCCACGGCGGCAGGATTTTTCGTCACTAGATTTTCAGCTAGGTCGAATTCAGTCACTGTCTGGAGGAGAATTCTAGCGGCCGGCTGCTCTGATCGGTAGTTTTCCGTGGTTCCTCCGATCAACGAATGCCGGAGCAGCACCCTACCAAACGGACCACGGACCGCGCGCGATCTGTCCTTCCTCTTTCTTGTCCTATCCTCTCCCCTTACACACACACTTACACTAAAATGCACTACACTACCACACATATTCCGGGAGACCGGTCGGGAGCTTAGAGCTTGTCCCGGCTGGGGCGGTGCCC
>BLKR01016689.1:0-22090 GCA_011170035.1 Teleogryllus occipitalis | reverse complement strand
GTTTAGATAGCAAGGTTCTTTCATACGAACTTCCTGATATTTTTCAAAAGTTATATGTAGATGGTGATCAGTCTTTTCTACCTTCAATAGCTCGTTCTTTATGGTCGCTCCAACTCCTTTTTGGAAAATTTCCATTAGTTCTTACAGCTGGAAGATTTTCTTCACAAATTTATTCAATGATGGATATTCTCATGAATGAGTTAGGTAGCCCTGATGGTTTTGATTCAGATATTGGTTGTTTATTTCTTGTAGATCGGGACATTGATTATGCATCAGTGTTATTAACCCCTGTCACTTATTTAGGTCTTTTGGATGAGGTGTTTGAAATTCGAGGTGGAACTGTTGAATTAGATGCAAGGTTTCCTGGAAATAAAAGTACTGTTAATTTCCAGTTAAGTGGTGATGATGGCATTTACAATGAGATTAAACATAGATACTTTTCAAATGTTTATTCATTTCTTAGCAGAAAAGTAGGTGAGCTTCAAGCAGAATCTGATCGAAGACAAAAGATGACCACCCAAGATATGAAGCAATATGTGGAAACAGAACTCAAGAAAGTTATCAATATGAAACAAGCTTTGTCATATCATATAGGAGCATGTGAAGCTATAATAGGAGAATTAGGCCATAAATTTGAAGCTCTTCATCGAACAGAACAAAATATTTTAGAAGGTAAAAATAAATCTGAGACTATTAGTTATCTGGAAAACTGTTTAGCTACCCAGGCTTGTGATAAATTTTCTTTAATAAGATTACTTTGTCTGATGTCACTTACTCAAGATGGGCTGACAAAAGATGAAATGAATACTTTCAAATCTCAATTTTTACATTGTTATGGTTATGAACATTTAACATGTTTTTACAATTTAGAAAAGTTAGGAATTTTTATACCACAAAGTTCTAGCCTAAGTGAATCAGCTGGCAATTTGGCTGGTCGGGTTGCCCAAGCAGTGTCTCTGCCAAAACGATTCAGTGCTTTTAGAAGTATGGCATATAAACTCAAACTTTTCTCAGATTACTCTGATGATCATGATGATTCCAAAATGCCTAAAGATATGAGTTATGTATTTAGTAGTGCTTATACTCCAGCTGTGTGTCAGTTGATTCAAATGATTATCAATAAGGGTAAACAGCCTCTAGAAGAGATCTTGAAATTACTTCCAGCTGCCACACTTGCACGTAGAGACTCTTCTAGTACTCCAAGGACGTTTTTAGTGTATTTTGTAGGTGGAGTTACATATGCTGAAATAGCAGCATTTGAACTTCTGGAGAAATTAACTGGTGCTAGAATTGTTGTGGGAGCTACAAATGTAATAAATGGTAAATCGCTTGTAAAAAATTCTTTGTAGAATTAAGGTGAAATCCAACATTCGTAATACAATCCGTTTTTATTTTATTCCAAATTTCATTTTATTCTAGAGTTAAATATTTATTTATTTTGGGAAAGGTACTCGATGTGTGTGTATTTTTTGTTGTAATTGTGCATTCTGAAAGAATGATAAATATTATTAACGAGAATTATCAGAGAAAGTTTGTATAACAAATTTATAAAAAGATGTTTGATGTTTTATAATAATTATAATGGTAATAAAAATTGTATATTTAACAGGCAACAGCCAAATTTGTTCACAAGATTTATTGAATATTACAAGTTATCATCAGACGTGTATTCTTGTTTTGAGCAGTCATTGATGAAATCACAAGGCATTTATATGTACATACGTGTAATCAGTTATTTGTAATTTTATTTTAATTAATATAATTATCATTACTCCTGTAAACTATCAGTGAAATTGTATTGGTCATGCATACAAACATATAAACATAGCAGTCTCTCTCTGAAAAATCAGCCAATAAGAGTGGCTCTTTTGTTGAATTGTACAAGAGGTAATATATGAATCATTCATATATTTTTGACTCCGGTGAATAAGCTGATAAGTCTTAATAAGATAAACTTAATTTTAAAGGAAAGCAAAAAAAACAGCTTTCAACTGATGCTGTAAATCAGGAATTAATGATATTCCGATGAAACCTACATGCATATTGTTTTGTTAGAATATCATTTATTCTTGATTTACTTCAATTGAAAGTTTTTTTGTTCTCCTGTAAAATTAAGTTTTCATGACTTATCAGCTAGGATTAACGATATATTTGCATTAATGCTGACCTCATATGCATCTAGCTTTTGTGCTCTGCCAGAGTGGTAATAATACTTTACAGTGTAGAAATGTTCCCTGAATGACTACTTGCTGAAGAGTTTTAGTTAAAGAATTTTATGACATTAAAAGCCTTAGCAAAATTGGTATAAATTATTTATTGAATTAGGGTAGCAACATGCTGATATACAGGTCTTTTAATTTTTGGCATGGATTACATGTATTTATAATAATCCATGATCTATATTACATGGTTTAATGTCAAAAATCAGTTAGAATCTGAGTGTGACATGCAATAGGGAAAGTGTGTTATGCGCACGATTTCTTGAGTTCTGGATAAAATAATCCACTAATAATCTAATTTTAAAATAATCCAGGTTTGTCATAATACATCACCGATATTAAACTCTTATGTCTCGTACACAATAGCACTTTGATGTTCAAGAGCTGGAGTTACCTAAGCTGGATGAAAGAAGGTTAAGTTCTTATCTGGACTCGTCTCATACTGGTCTGCAATTACTTCAGTTAGTGAATTATTTTCCAGTTTATCAATAATGTATTCTACATTTTACAGATTTTAATCAGTGGAATGCTGGCTTCTAAGCCCAGTATTGTGAAGATTTTCTTGATTTAATATGATAATATTGTAGTTCTTGATTTCAGTAAATTTGGCATCATGTTCATAAAAGATACACATCTTCATTTTTTAAGATTTGCTTATTTTCACTTTTAATCACTTGTGATGAAGCTCTTTCCAAATACTTGGAAGAACTTCCTTGAAGTGATTTTGTAAATGTAGTTAAATTGGTTAATTTTTATTTGTGATGAAAGAATATCATTTGTATCTTTATTGATATTAAGATAATTATGGGCTACAAAAACATTCTTTTGACTCATTACAACTTCTCCAACAACAAACAATGGTATAATCTTTAAGTCTTATATTTCCATTATCAGTCCAGTATTCTGTTTTGAAGTACTTCACAAATCAACTTACTCTTCTCGATGAGAGCATCTTATGCTCTTAGAAAACAGTACTTTGTAAGCTATCTCATTTAGAAATTCCAGTACTCCTTATAACTGATGATTCTACCCTTTAATACCCAATTTTCTAAGATTAATTATTTTGTTAATCTCTACTCTATAAACCATTTGAAAATACCATGAGCATTTGTTTTTGTGTTTAGCAATTGTATCAATTCTCTTGAATACCGTACTGGATAAGCCTACACTTTAATTTTGGAATATGTATTAAATTATTAGTATATCATTAAAATAAACAAGATGATAATCTACATTTTTTTAAACTCATTTTTGATTCTTGAAAAATGTACGTCGACCTTACAGCTTCTGATACAAAAGTGGAACTTGATTGAACATGTTCATGTCAACTTTTTTCAATTGTCTATTTACTCACCTGCCCCTCTTGAGTTTAAAGTGGAGAATAAAAAAAAATGCATTTTCATGGACACTTAGTTCATTTCCTATTCTTTATTAATCTTGACTTATGTCATTGTAAACAATTTGCTCTGGTTGAGCAAAACTCTTTTGACCTTTGTGCATGATTAATTCATGAACATTACCAAAAAGTTAATTAAAGGGGATTATTGGAACAAGAATAAAGTGGCAAGATCAAATTTAGAAAACTTTTATGAGAAAAATTACAAAGCTGAGCAAATTATAACAATCAAACAGAACAAAAACACATCAGATCTATAAATAGGTATTAAAGAATTATCACATCTCTTATAAACATATGCCATAACCTTTGAGGCTATAAATTTAATACTGTAAATTTTATGCACAACAGCACTGGTAACTGATGACTAAGTCTTAATAGTATCACACAATTATACAATATATATATATACATAAAAAATGGCAGGTACATATGGACCACAAAATTCTTAATCTTTCTGAGATAACATGTACCTTCACTCAATTGATTCCTTCTCTAAAAACTGGTTAAGAGAAAGCTGCTTGTGGAATTGAGCAAATATTAAATTATGTGCAAACTGTCCATTTAAAATTTCTGCTTCTGATGCACACTTACTAATGATTAGGTATGCTATAGACACATTGAATGTCTATAAAAATACAAGGAATTCCAATGTCTTTCGCTTAAATGTTAATTAATATATACATCTATATTTACTTTTAGATGACTAGCTTTTGACAATTTCTTTCCAAACTGTTTTAACAGTATGAAAAAATATTTTCCAGTTTCTTAACGAAAATCTAAATCCATGTATACAGCAATTTCACCACTCGATGCAAAATACATTCTGACACTCCACAAAACGGGTAAACGGCACAGGACAATCTTCAAAGCTTGCACACAATGAATTTCTGCTTTCTGTACTGGTCAAAACTGAATCTTTGGTAAGAGGCTTCCATCAGATATTGTAATCTGTCAAGTCGAATTTCTGGAATAAAACAGAAAAATTTTAATAATTGAAAATCTAGTGATGTACATTTCAAAACTGGAAGCAATTAAAAACATTAAAATAAAATTTGAGGACAGTCTTATTAAGCAGAAAAGTTCTCTTTAATATTCTCTATTATAAGTATCTATTCTCTTATTATAGGTGTTATTTAAGCAAGTTTTAAATTCTATTAAAATTTGTTGGCTAGGTTTGAAGCTGCTAGATCAAGTGTTTTTGTTTTTCTTTCCTTCCCTTCTTTCTTCACAAACTGTCATAACATATTTTGTAAATCACTAGCAATATTCTGCATTTGTAATTCCCCGATTCAAAATTATTCTCAGAAAACATGCAGGGCGCACTCATTTTCAAGGTTTCCTATGGGAAGTCATGCAAGATTGGAACAATGGGAGCAATCACAATAACCTCCATGAACTTCTTCTGAACTGGGACTGAAGTATTTTCAGAGGTCTTGTCACAAAGAAAATACTTCTACCCAGGGGTGAAAGACAGGTAGGAAAGACTTCATCCTCCTCCTCCTCCTTCCAGAAAGATTGCAAGAACAGTAACACTAATAGCAAGTTGGATCACATCCCTACTCTGTTGTGTGGCTGACTCATAGCCGACTTCAGAAACTAGGGTAGATGGCACATTAGCCCTACCCATAATTTTATTAGAACTGGCTTTTATTATTGAAGTAAGCAGAGTGGATCTGTCGAAGTATAGGATTAAAGTAGTTTGAACAAGTTATTTTAATGTATTGCACATTTTAACAGTACTTTTTGGTGAAAACAGTAAAACCTGTGTTAAGAAAAAAAGTACTGATCTAATTTCTAGTTTGCTGGAGATTCATTGCCAAGCGCATTCTCGCTATACTACGCCTCAGTACTGTGCAGGTTTTTCACATATCTCCATGCCAACTGTAATTGATGCACTTCCATACATGCTAGAGCATTGAAACTTGTAACAATATTTATATAATATTATATAAATTAAATTTATTTACAAAAATGTACACATCCACCTGGACTTTCGGGAACGCAGCTGTTAACACTTTAGAGACAAGCCAATGCACGAGACCATGCGGTCTCAGTAAAAAAAAAATTAAATCTCCCTATGAGATTGCATGATCTTGCATGGCTGCCAACTTGTTAAAGGAAACTGTCATAGACATCGTCAGGATATGGAAGTCTCAAGATCTGAATAAACTTCAAAATTGTTACAAAAGGATGAAAATGAAAGCAGATCATTTCAATGTTCATGCTACAATAACCACAAATGGTTGTGAGAATATATTGTGATGGAAAAATTATTTTGCTGGCTACTAAGTACAACTAAAAACTGGAAGTGCTCTGAGGGTTTCAATAACAAACAAAAAGTATCTACACAAATAAGAAAAACAAATTCATGATTGAAGTGAAACAGTATAGCAATATTAACTTTTTAGGTTACTTATATGTTCTGATTTAAGTTTTCTGTCTTAACCATACAATGTTCTCTGGTCTCCCCAGAATAAACACCCACGAGCCATCACTTTTTCTACCACTTCTGTATAGACATCAGGATATATCAGGATTTTTCCAATTTCCTTTGATAAATAATGGAGAACTATTGGTGGTGTATGGTGAACCTGAAAATTCAATTTCTGCACACATTTGATTTATTATTATTATCTTGGTGGAAGGAGAACATTTTCACCAAGGTATGCATCAAAGTGGAAAAGAAATATAGGATTGGTGGAATGTAAATATGATTGGACATTTGCTGGATGCTATACCAGGACATGCCTACATGAAGAGGAGATGAAGGCATTACAAGGAACTGGAAGAAAGTGATTTATTAATGAAGATTATGTAAAATATTTTGTAATAATTCTATACAACATTTACAAAAAACTTGTTTTATTTTACGATTTTACTGGAGATCGTATGTAACTAGTTACACTCTCGGCACATACATTCTCATATTTTTTAATTTATTAATTTAAAGTAATTTACCGGCAACAGTATATATCTGATGTAGCACAATTCAGTTTTAACATATTTAATTATTTGTGACATGTAACAAAATCATGTATCACAAAATCATTTTATCACATTTATCGAGGGAAAAGAATCTGAAGGTCATTAAAGTCCATGGCCTTCCTTAGTGAAGAGACTAGCAAGTCCTTCTGAAAGCATGATGGCCAGGGGCCATTAGTACATTCTTGGGTAGAATATTCCAGGTATAGGAAACTCTCAGTTGCTCAGAAAGTTTTTGTATTGTATTTGATTGTGCCTAGATTCCACAAGTTTCACACTATGTCCTGGTAGTTGTAAATTTTCATACTGACAAAAACAAATTTTGGTCAGAGTTGTAATACCTATGTAAGATCTTTAAGGTTTCGATCTTGTTGTCACATTGCCTTATAGCAGCAAATGTTGAAGCCAAAGGCGCACTAGTTGTTCATCGTAAGTCACGCTTTTGAGAACTATGGGTACTTGTGCGACTCTCCTTTGTGCATTTTCCAAGAGAGTTAGAATAGAATTTGGTATTGTCTGCATATGTCTTGAAGTGGGATACCTTTTGGCATGTCACTAGATCAATAAGAACGGACCCAATATCAAGTCGAGGGGAACTTTGCTGCCAATGCTTATTTGTGTACTTGTTCCTACGTAAAACTAATCCTCAAGGAAGGACTGTATTCAATGCAAAAGCTACCCCTTATACCAAGACAAATAAGGTTCCACATCACACATTGCTTCACAAACTTAACAAAAGCTTTGAAGAAGTCAAAGTAGATGATTTTGGTTGGGGTACCATTATCAAGGTCTGTTGTTCAATCTTGCAATGAAGATAATCGATTTATTATACATCTCCCTGGTACTAAGCCATGTATGTGCGGAGGAATGCGTCCAGTTCTCCAAGCCAGGCCAAGAATCACAAGTGCCAGAATTCATTCAAGGATTGTGCATATCAAGCTGACCAAAACTTATGATCCTACAGTTACCGAGTTCTAGTTTGCTCATGAAAAGCAGCAACAAACAAACAGGTGTTGGCAACAAACAACAACAACAAACAGCAGTTGGCTGTTTTCCAGTCTGACAGCAACATTTCAGAGTCAAGAAGAAGATCCCAGAAGATATATAGAGCTGGGGAAAGTTCTTTTGCACATTGTTTCAGCACAAGAGCCGAATACCATCTGGGTCAGAAGAGGAATTGGAATCTAGCAAAGCAAGGATGTTGTAGTTTGTAGGTCAGTCTTCCAAAGTAGGGGATCGTCTGAGTCTAATGAGCAGAATTATTGAAAGCTGTCTGTGAATACCTCTGTGACACGTTTCTCATTTTCCTTCTAGAAGGTGTGGTCAACTTCAGATCTGTTTGTGTTTCTATAAGTATAGGTGCTTGCCTTTGGCCTTAGCATTATTTTGTTCATAATTCTTCCTGCAGATTCAGATTTCATTTGTTATCATATTGCATAACTATTTCCTGTGATGTGATGGATTCTCAGATTTAAATTTATTCCATAAGTGTTTCATTTGTCTATCAATCATTGTAGCCTTTTGATAATCCACGATCTATTTTGTTTTGGAGCTTCTTTTTTGATAGGAGAGCGAGCAACTAAAGCATTCATTATTCCTGATGTAAATGTCAGCCAACTGCTTTCAAGTTTCTTGGCACGTGGATATTCTAAAGTGAGAACGAGTTATCGAAGGTATCTCTTCACGTTCTCGAAATTCAAACGCCAGTATATCTTATGATTCTCATGATTTTCAAAAGATCAAATCTGCATCGTTAAAGTCTATTTGCATATCAAAGGACAAAAACATGATCAATGTTACATTTAAGACTCTGGCTGGAGTTCACAAAGGTGATTCATAGTTTGTCAGAATTAGATCAAGTGTCAATCTCTGTCCATGTCAAAATCTAGTTTCATCAGTTATCAACTGAGAGATATAAGAACCTTCCTACATCTGGGGAAACACTCTTGCTACAAGTGGGATGTGATCTGGGTTGGGCTGGAGCCAATGAAGTGGTGATAAATTGAAGTCTGAGGATAACGGTCTGATCAAAATCGTTCACCTGACAAAGCATGTCAAAAAGAGCAGCATTGATATTTGTAATTCTAGGTGATGGCAAAGGATTTTGGCATAACATATAGGCATAGTTGTTCAAATGACATAGCCTGATTTTCAGCCATAGAGACTCCAAAGGATCACATGCACACCCGTACAAGGGATTGTTACAAGTCAAATTCCTTTGAATTCCCTTGGTACACATAGAATTAATCTGCTGTGTCTTCCAGTTCTATCCCTAATATAGTTCTCCACTTGGATCCTTTGATTAGAAATATCGTGTTTTCAACCATGTTTCCATTAGCAATATATTAGTTGGATTGTATTCTTGGATCTCCTGTAGGAACAGATCAGATTTTGGTAAAAGGCTGGAGAGTATAGTGGTGTAAATCATAAGATAGTGTATTGTTGCCTGTGCTATTTTTTCCTTCATAAGCTTGCTGATGATTTCTGGTGTACTTCTCCTATTTTTGATGATTGCTTCAAAGTCATTCTGCTGTCTCGTCTGCTTTGCTCTCAAGTGCTTGATTTCCTCACTTGCAAGGGAGTTTGATCTTCATTAAATGCAATATCCTGAGGCAGGTCATTATTCCTTCACAACAGCTCACGAACAAATCCCGCTGATTTCAAAGCGATCTTTAGTGGTTGGGATTTAGCAAATTTTCCCAAATATGCAGCTTGCAAAATGCTGGACACAGTATTTACAGATAGTTCTTTGCCACAAATTAGATCTTGAAGTATACAGGGTGAGTCATGTAACTTTAGCACCTCCTACGGTGAAGTCGTTGCAATGCTGTTTTTACGGAAGTGCATGAGGGAATGGGGCTAGTTTATACATATATTCATTTGCATTATATCACTTGTATTTTATGATATATTGGGGTCACTTTGTTTTTTCAAATGAACTATACATATTTTTTTTAGTCTGTCATGACAAGCTTAAAAAGACTAATCCAATGATCTACATATTGTCATGTTATTTAAGAATTTTTTTTGAGAAATTTTGACTTTTTCAACTCATACTTAACGGACATTGTAACACCCCGAGCGTGCGATAGCAGGGAGAGCGCTGCACGACCTTGCCTGGTGGTCTGTTACATTCAAAATATCCATTCCTTAGCGGCAGCGTTGGTGTAATGGTTAGCGTGTTGTACTGTTATACCCAAGTTTGCAGGTTCGAACCCGATCGAAGCCGTGGATTTTAAAGGGCGAAAAAATCCTTCGTACCCCTTCCTTCGGAGGGGAAGTAAAGCCGGTGTCCCATGTTAGTAGATTTATTGCATGTAAAAGATCCTCAAGCCTAAATGATGCCTCTGAGCTAAATTCAAATCGCCCGTTTCGTCGCTCAATACCTTCTTTCTCCCATGGTTGGTGAAAGAAGCGTAGCGAAATTTACGTGGTCAGACGGAAGAGCAGGCCTCATAGCCTGAGTCTCGCCACGTAAAATATGGCACATTCAATTGTGTGTGTGTCTATATCATTTAATTAGTCTTTTTATGCTTGTCATGGTATTTTTTTAGTTTATGCATAGTTAACCTAACTATTCAAAGTTACCTCAATATCTCGTAAAATGGAAGTGATACAATAGAAATGAATATATATATAAACTAGCCCTTAAGCACATCCATGAAAACTGCATTGCAATAACTTCAACCGTTCAAAAATTACAGGAGGTGCTAAAGAAGTTACACAAACAGACTCATCCTGTATATTGAAATTTCCTGTCTTCTTTCTTCCTCTTTGCAGGGACTTACAATTTACTTTCTCACTTCCATGGATAGTTTTTTATGTTTTTCGATCTGTCGTTTCTTTCCTCCTGGTCTGTAACTGTTCACATCATCTCCGCAGAATGTGTTGATTTAACTGACTTTCTAAAATTTTCAATTTTGGAATTTTTTGTAGCTTCCGTTTCCACCTCAAAATCATTTTGTTTCAATTCAATTGCATGACATCTTGCTGACAGTTTGAGATTATCCTCTTCAATAGATTTCATTTTGCTTGAGATATGTTTCACACCATTCTGACATTTTTTTCATATTGGTTGCAAGATTTTCCACCTTCTTAAATTTCCAATTATTATATTTTTATATATTTTTTGAAAGTTTTTTGCTTCAAGTAGAAAACTCTTCATTTCCTTACAGAATTTTTTAAGTTCTTTAGGGAGTTGCAAGCTCCTCTGTCACCATATTATCCAGTATCTTAGCAACTTCACTTGATGTATCAGCCTCGATGACAGAAGATTGGTGTATGGCAGTAGATATATTTTCTTGATCAAATTGACAATTGAAGCCGCCTCCTGTATTTACATTAACTCATCCTCCACAGCTCTCATGATATCAATAATTACAATACAGAGATGATCTTTACTAGTTCATTCCATTCAAAATTTAAAGTTTATGACAGTGAGATTTCATATAATTTTTATTTTGTAATGGTATGACCTTTAACTTTTCATTATAAACTGTCCAATATTAGAGTCACAACATTAACGAGTTTCCTTAAACAATCAATAAAGTTCTTCAAATGAATGATGATTCCAATCAAGTATTTAAAAATGTGTATTTCAAAGATGTTTCAACCTTATTTATGAGGTCCTCTTCAGTTTCTGAAACGGTAGTATTACAAACCAATATTTTAAACCAACATTTTTATCAGTCGAATTTACATCTGTATGGTTTACAAAAAATAAAAACAATGTTAAACTTAAGATAGAGGCAGGTTACCTGTTGTAGTATGATATGTACACACGTTAAAACTCTAAACAGACACACAAGGACTGTACATTGTAGGTTAACAACTCCTCATAATTTATGTAACTACGTTATGAACGATCAAATAACAACAATTATACATTTTGGAAGGTGATCATCTTAAAGCCATTGGTATCAGGTAGCCAAACATGCTTGCCATTGCAGAGCAGCCAATACTGTGTACGTTAGTTCTACCAATATCAATTAATAACTCGATAAAGGCCTTAATGAGTCAAAGTCAATGAAGAGTTGAGATCTAACATACAGAAAAAATAGAGACATAACAGGAAGTAACAGGAAAGTTAGAATATGTTGGACAGCAATAGGACCAAGGAATATATATATGTATATAAAATTAAATAATTAACAAAGGAGGGGGGTGTATGAGAAACAGAAAATTAAATTACCAATAAGTTGAGATGATAAAAAGTAAGAAATTAAACATGTAAAGGGGGCAGGTAAATTTATAACACATTGATTATTTTGCCATAAATATTGTTCAAATTGAAGAATCTTTTTGGTCATTTAAAATAATTTGTTTTTTAATAAATAGCATTTCTGATATTAGCTTTTTCGCCAGTTTGGTTCATGATCTAAGATGACTGGATTCTCCCAAACCATTTTATGAACAGACCATTGCATGTGTCTAGAGATCACATTATCATCCCTCTTTTCTTTCACTATTCCTATGGTGTTCTTTCCCTCGTGATTAAATGGCACTTTGTTTGGCCCACATATGCCTTATGTATTGCAATTGATTTTGTAAAAAAATATTAGTCCTGTTCCCTTTGCTATGTTTATCTTTACCTGTTTTAATAATGTGGTTAAGTTTATTGTAACTAACAAAAACAATTTCAAAGCAGTTTTGTTGCTTAGATCTAATCTGGAAGGAAAATTTTTGATAAACTTGATAACAATAGTTTTTCTATTTTCTAAGTTGTCTAAGTGTGCTGCTCCACTGAAGTCCTCTCAATATTCATCTGCTTTTGAAATTTTTGAAAGGCATTTAGATATGTGTTGATAAAGTCACAAGGGTAATCATTCTTGGTTAAAAATTGTTTGAGCAAATTATTATTAACATTATGGAACCTCTCATCAGACAGCAAGATAGCTCTATCGTCTAAACTTGTAACTACACTGGACATTAGGATGGTTAGAATAGAAATTAAGGTACTTTTCTGAGAAGGTAGGTTTTCGGTGCCAGTTTGTGATAATGTGGTTATTAATTCTCAATATCTCAACAATTAAAAAATTCAGCTTGTGCACAGTTCTATTTAATGTGTGAATTGCAATTTGCTGAGATAACTGAATCTGAAGAACCTTGTCAATTTTATTTCTATTAATAATAATAATAATAATAATAATAATAATAATAATAATAATAATAGAAATTTCTAAATCTATCTATAACCAATGCAGTTACAAGTTTCGTGGATAGAGCTATTTTGCTGTCTGATGAGAGGTTCCATGATGTTAATCCTTTGCTCTACCCACGGAAGAGAAAAAAAAAATTGGAGCAGCTTTGAGAATTTTTTTTACTCCAAGCAGGAATTACATAAAATCTACTTGTTTTTTCAAAAAATTGTACATGAATATATTTAAAGATATATTTTTTTAGAATACATTTTAAGAAAAAATCATCAACATTGTACTTTTGCAAAGTTAATTTTTAACAAAGTGTTTGGTGAAAATGGGACTAACACAATCCCCCCCCCCCAAAAAAAAGAGCAGTTAATGAAAAAGTAATTGTTGCCTGTATTTCACGCAAAATTACACGAAAACAACTTGTAGTTTTCCAAAATTGTACAATAACTTATTTCAAGGTTTATTCCTGTTTGAAGTGAATTATTTGTGTTTGCACTACCTTCTTCGTTTGTAGTTTTAAAATTCATTTTTACAAACTAAAATATTTTATGAAATGTCAGATTCTCTTACCCAAGTCATGCTGAATGGATCTGCACACAGACACGATAGGACGTATCATCATGGATTCACCATTTTGCCTTTAAAAGATAAGTTCCAATTTAAAATATTCACAATTCCATATGTTAATAAAAATTTCATATGTATTTTGTCTCACCATTTATAAAGAGCACCCATCATGGTATACGCCGTGAGAGCATTTATTATAAGATCCATTGATAAAACATATTTTGGTACGAAATGACCTATACTTATCTCATCTTGCAATTTCTTCTGAAGATTGAATCTTAATTCCTGTTCAGAGTGATCAGGGACTTCAGAAGTCATCTGAGAACAAAAAGAGGAGAAAGATTAACATCAGAGAAATACCTACGAGAGAGAGATAAATATAAGAAATAAGACAAGTGATATATTAAAAGATAGACAGAAAAATGAAGAACGAGATCCCTTGTAGTACATCAGCAAATTATTTTATGATGAATTCATTTTGAAATATTGATGATGGCCACATTGTATTTTCAACATAAACAAACTTTAGCTTAATACCTGGGGAAACTAAACATTTATTTTTTTATTTTATTTTTTTTAATAAACAGATGTGCAGGCCTATCATACGAAATATATTGGCACATTGAGAGTAAATAGAAATATACAGTAATAATGTATTACAAACTTGATCACATTACAGTACTATTCTCATTCTAAAAACAAATTCTTCAAACACTACTTTTTGAGAGTATGATTGATCAATTGCCATCAGATAATTTGCAAAATAGAGATAGTAACGTATGATCTGAAAAGTAGTTAACCTCCTAGTAATGACAGGGGGAACCTGCAGTTTGAAGTGCAGTCCTGCAGTCCAAACCTGCAGTCAAAGTGATAGCATGTGTCTTGCAATTAAAGTACATTCATGATCAATAAGTGGATCAAGTAAACGCATTCTTGAGGCTACAATTCTAAAAACACTTATGTTGTATTATCTCAAAGCATTCGATATTTACATGTGGAGACCATGTAACTGATGCAAATATCAGGATAGGTCTCATAAGTGACATGCAAAGAGATTTAAACATTTTCGTTGAGTTTAAACCGAAGCACATTCTTCTCACAAATCCTGAAATTTGATTGGCTTAATTGATTATTAGATAACGTCCCGCCCTAACGACATCCCACTTTCTCCCAACCAGACTTCTCGGATATAGTTAAGTGAGCCTGGTGGAGAAAGTGAGAGTCAAATCCCAGGCGCAGACGGGACTGCCCACGGGGTGCATCTGCTTAGATAAAAAGTCCCCAGACCCGCGTCGGGGGTAGGCTTCGAAGGAAGCCTGGGTCAAAACTCGGGTGTGGAATACTGCTTACAGGCAGTCTCCCCGCAAAATAACCCAGACGATAATAATAATAATAATAATAATAATAATTATTATTATTATTATTATTAGATCAGTTCGTCCCTTGAACGTTTTGAATTTAGAGTCAAAAATAACACCAAAGTCTCTTATAGTGAATACTTTGGGGATAGTAACATGTCCAATTGTATGCATAAATTCCATAGGTGCTCTGGAGCAAGAAAAGGCTATGTTTACATTTGGTAAAATAGTTTATTGTCTTCACCATTTTGAAACAGCATTCAAAGCAGTTTGAAGTCATAGATGATCTTTTATGTTTCTATTATCTTGAAAATTTTGCAATTATCAGCAAAAGTAGATAATCAACATCTTTCAGAATAAATTTAATATCATCTGACTTAACTTTCCTATTTATCACAAATTATGATCTACCCATCAAATAACAGGTAAACCAATTACTAAGAGAGCCTGTAATACCAAAGCACTCCAGTGTATATACTATCCACTTAGCATTTGTCACTGAACATATTCCGAATGAGATCAGAATAGTAAACTAAATATGCCTCTATTGATCTTTTATAAATTCAAATCGTCTATCTGATAAAAAAGGTACAATACAATTTTTTCAGAGATGATAGATTCTAATAATTTTGGGAAGAAGCTAATTATAGAGAGTGGTCTGTAGTTTAAAATATCAATTCTATTGCCTGATTTATGGATAGGAATTATGAATGAAGATTTCCATTGCATCGGTAGAAGTCCCTCTTCGAGCGATTTCTGAAATAGGTACTTTAGTATCTGTGACATGATAAATTTGCAGTTTCTCAACAAGAATGGAGGCATGCCATCAGGACCAGGACTTTCATCTGTATCCAAACTTTCAATCTTTTTCATAGATTACAGTAATTGAAATGTCCACATTGTTCAAGATAAAGTGACATTGATCTGGTATTTGAACATTACAATTGATAATATAACTGACATAGATGGTTGAGTGTAGAAAGTTGAAAAATATGTTGCAAATGCGTTGACAGTTGACTGATCACCACACACATTTTTCAATTCAAATTGCATTGTACCCTTTTCCAATCTTTTTTGAATTTTTATATTTCCAGAAATGTTTTGGACTTGACAATATAAATTCTTGTAGGTTTACATTGTACTTCTCAAAGTCATGCTTGGGAAGATTTTCACGTTTACACCTAAGGCAAACGATTTGATAATAGTATATAACTGACAAACATTGTTGTAATAATAATGGGCAATTTTTTTTCTTCATTCATTGAATTCCAAAAAGGATAAATAGTTGTTCTATGAATATTTTTTGGTACAACAAGGTTGAAGCCAAGATATAGTGGTAGAAAAGCTTTCAGTTAATCTTATTCAGTAATCATAGCAAAGACATCTGCTAAGAAACATGATAATCCAACATAATCACCAGAAGAAATGTCATAGAATCAGTCGCCATGGTAATCATTTACATCAGAATTAACAGTGAAAAGTTCTATATATAACAGAGGATGATATAAATTGACTGTCCGAATCAATTGTAGCGCTTTCCAATCAAGAAATTTGTCAATATTGGAGAAAACTAAAATCTAAATAATCACCATAACCGTGCTCATATTTTCAAAAAATTTGTACACCACTTGATCTGATTTTTAGAACAGATTTTGTTTAAGACATAAATCTGTCTTCAATATTTTAATTTTGGAATGTTTTGCAATTTTTGAAAAGACAGTTTGCATGAAATGAGAGTAGCACTTCTGTTTCTGTCCTTCAGATACCTATGAGGAGTAAATTTAAAGGAAAAAATTAGTACCGTTTTTGAGAAAATTGTTCAAAATTTTAATTTCCCATGCAAAATACACAAAAACTACTCATTTTCGAAAAAAAGGAACATGCTCTTCTTTCAAGATCTCTTTGAACAACAGATTTTATTAAGAAAAAATCTATCTTCAATATTGTACAAAAACACTGAAAGTAGTTTTGAACTTTTTCCAATTTCCAAAAAATTAGGAATTTCAATGAAAATGAAACCTGCACCATTCTTTTGAGCCAAGTCCTCTTTGACGCCAAGGATGGAGAGACATTTTTGAGAAATTTTGTTTAGGTTTCATGTAAAGACCCCCCCCCCCCCCCCAAATGTGTGTTTCAAACTTTGTGGGCTTCTAGTTCCTTTAAATCAATTGAAGAATGACAATTTTGGAGGAAATCAGCTGAACGATTTTGGTGCTAGCATTGATCACAGACAGAAAATTTTTTACTGTCAAACGATTTTTCAATATCAAGGACTCGCAAAACATGGATTCTGACTACACAACGTAATTATAAAGTAATTTACTATATATAGGACCAAGATTTATCCACTTTTTCATTTCCAAGTCTGACAATAAAGTTTTTCTGCTGAAAATTCGCAGATTTCTGTTGCATGATTTCAATACTTTCTGTTCTTATGAAGTAATGTGAGAAACTTAAAGAGTGTGTCCTCAAATGTTTATTTTAAGAAGTCTTCTCTCACTGCTTTCTATCTACATCATGCACGTAAGCCCACTTATTATAGATTGAAGATGAGATGCAATTTAAACTGCCTTTGTAGAATGTTACAATATGTAATTCCAAGACTTAACTTTTACTTTAATAATACAGACATGCTTACATTATAAAACCTGAAAGTGGATGATTATAGTAGAAGTTCACCTATAGGTTCTGTGACTGTAATTTGAAAATGAGTGCTGTCACACTTCCAAGATATGACATTCTATATTTTATTTAATATTATGCTTTCTTCAATTGTTGTCATATTTTAGTTTCATTGCTTCAAAAGGCATCAAAGTTGAGTGCAAGTAGCTGTGTGTTCATGTGAGCCCTTGACAATAATGCACTAAGAATAGAAATAGAAAGCAACACTACTATAAATACACACATTAAAATTATTGAATTGAGATACTTTCAGGCATGTGATCAGTAATGTACATAAAGTAGAGAAATCAACTTGATATGAAATAAAAAACGTGAAAGTAGAAATAATTATTGGGTGATTTTGCACATTTGGAGCACTTAAGAAATCTGGCTATGTTCACTCATCAGTCAGAGCATCATAATGTAGGGTATCCAAACTTATTTATAGTGTTGCTAATCATGTTTTCTTACTTCCAAATTGTGATTTTGGACAGATTTGTGAAGTTCCCCTGAAAGTGAGCCCCTCATATAGGAGAGTGGCTGACATTTTGTTTCAAGTCGATGCTGAAAGGGGGCACAATGATTTTACGAACGGGAGGTTCGATCAATTAGGTCGAAATACTTTTAGTCGCAGAGCTCTGAAGCACACACTGCGTTTTGTGGACCCCCATAAAAGGAGTTCATTCTAATAACATCAAGTCGATAAGGCAGCTCTAATAAAAAAGATCGTCTCACATCAGGAAAATATGGTCATATCATCGAATATCTTTGGAAAAAAGAATATAAACACTGAACTAAGATACTTTTTGAGCAATGGTTGGTAATACAAGGAAGTTCTTTGTAAATCTATATTACTAATTTGCAATGCATGCAGAAATTGGAGCAACATGGAAAATATACAACAAGTGGTGCTAAAAATGAATGTACTTTCTCCTCCTTATTTTCATGCAAAATTATGTGAAAAGTACTTAAATTTTCGAAAAAATTGTTCATAACCGTATTTCAAAATCTATCTTTAAGGAACAGATTTCATTTAGGAAAAAATCTCTATCTTCATAATTGTAGTCGTACGAAGATGCCGAAAAAATTTTGAATATTTGCGATTTTCGGAAAATAAGGGTTTTCAACGAACATGAGATCTGGATCATTCTCTTAAACATTCTTCACACTATCCAACAACAAAATTTAATAAAAAACAATGGAGCCCTTTTTTTGAAAAGTTCAAACATGCCCCAGGGGCTGTAAAGTACCCCCCAAAATCAAAATATCTGTTTCCAAATCTAGGGACCACAGCATCAGCCAGATCAATTGGGGAATATCAATTTTGAAGGAAATTCACAGATGGACAAACAAACAGACGTGTTGCAGTCATTTGATTTTTCGGTATCAAGGACCCACAAAACATTTCTGGCTACACTGTGTTAAGAGGATTTCATTTCTCTGAATTTAGCTACTAGATTTATCAACTTTTTCATTACCAGAGCCTTGTAATAAGTTTTTTTGCCAAAAATTCCATAACTTCCCAAGCATTACGACACTTTCTCTCTACTGCACAAGCAGTAGCAAAAAACAATGGAACAGCTTTGATTTTGACTGAATAATGCAAATATTTGATATATTATTCCATCTACTCTTATACCATGCATATGACTGAATTCTCTTAGTGTGCCACATATGGGCTGATGGGTGAGTGATTAGCTTACTACACTCTGAATCAATGTGGGTTTGATCCTAACGAGGCATGTAGATTTTCAAAGAGCAGAAAATCCCATCATGTCATGCTAGTAGCATGTAAAAGTACCCTTGTAGGTGCCCAGCAAAACTAAATCCCTTTGTAATGAAATCTCGTGTTCTCCCAACTGAATAGTTTAGATGCTATACTGTGCATATACTATACTGTTTTTACAAAATTCATGAAGAATGGTTTTGCTAAAAAATTTTATTTGTTGAGATGAATTATTGGACATTTCCAATCCCAATGTCAATAAGCATGTTTCAAGTAAAAATAAAACTTTAAATAACAAAATTATATTCAAATTAAATACTAGTGGCACAATTTTCTTCTTAATTCAGTTTAACCCTTTGCGGTCCTTTGACGAGCAGAGTTCGATATTTTAGAAAGACAGTTGCAGTCAAATGGCCATTGCTGCTCGACATCAGATTTTGTCGAGATGGTCCTACGAAGGCACTCAAAAGTATACGCTGACATCTTCTGAGTGATTAAGAAACTGCTTTTGCTCTTATGCCAACAGATGGCTTTCAAGTGTACATTTTAATAATGCAGTTTTATAACACATAGCGTGATGGGCTGTCAGTCATTATGGTGTCTCGGGAACACAACGAGGTTAATCTGACCACAAAATAAACGAGAGTTTAGATGATCCAGTAGACATCAGCAGCAGAGATGAGTTTAGTGATGAAGAAAATGTTCGGTAATACGTCTATCAGTAATGCAGTGATGATTATCACTATGAAACCTGCCCTTGAAAGCAATAAGCATATGAAATTGTTTCAAAACTTATCTTTCAGGGAAAAAAGTCGAGATACAGACCATTGTACATTGAGTCATATATTGGTAATAATTGTATAAAATAACCTTAATTTCAAATAGAAAACATTTTTTCAATTTTGCATGTTATTCCTTAAAAATTAAATTGAACTGGATTAGGAAGACATAGAAGAAAAAATTGGATCACAAAGGGTGAAGAATCTAAAATTCAAAGGTGTAAAAATGACTCTGTAAGAGCATGCAACAGCAACACACAAAAAGTGTGGAAAACTCCAAATCAGGTTTCATCACAGTAAACTAATTAAGATGCATTTACTGTGATGAAAACTGATCTGGAGTTTTCCTTGTAACATTACTTACCACAATTATTAATTTTAGAATTAGTGCATATCCCGTAAGAAACGGATAGATAAGTCCCAGCAACAAAGCTTCTTGATCTCTATTTCGCAGTGTTTCAATATTTGACAAGTCAATGGAATCTTTGTCCATTGTACCAGTAAAGAAGAGATTGAGAGCAGACATATGATCAATGGCATTCACAAAGTCCTGAAAAATTACATAAAAATAAAACCCAAAGAATTTTGCAAGCATATTTGTGATGCAGGTCAGCCTATACCACAATTGTTTTGCTTCTAGCTGCAAACACAAAGTCATAACCCACAATCTTTGCTATCAACTTGATCTCCAGAAACTCAAATAATATTATTGTAGTTCCTACAGAGCAAGATTGGGAGGCAGAGAGATGGGCCATTCTATTTCAAAAGTTGAGCACACATTTACATGCACCCCTTATTGAGCCATATGCACAATTAGGAATATCTCGTCATAGGAATCTTCATCCTCACTCCACCAGCTAGTCACAGATGCTTAATGACACTAACCAACAGCACTTGTTCACTGCATGGGAAAAACAAGCCAAATCATATCAGCACTCATATCTCAGACATTCATCTTAGAATATTCCCTACCCTATCCACTGCAATACTGTAGATTGCCTCATTTGAGCTGATATCTAACCTAAACTAGCAATAGGAGCAAGGTGAGGAGTCATGATGTTCAGCTGTA
Source organism: Teleogryllus occipitalis (assembly GCA_011170035.1). Lineage (NCBI taxonomy): Eukaryota > Metazoa > Arthropoda > Insecta > Orthoptera > Gryllidae > Teleogryllus > Teleogryllus occipitalis. The sequence continues at coordinate 1,181 of BLKR01016689.1, read as the reverse complement.
CCACAGGCGGGAGGCCAAAGGCTGCGTAAGGACACTAGTAAATGATTCATACCCTCGAGGCTAGAGATAGTTCTGTGTCCAAGAAAATAATGAGGTTGGGAGGACAAAAGAGGATGGAAAGGCAAAAGAGAAAGCAAAAGGGATGGGAGGGGGTGCCACCATCACATTCCATAGATTTTTTGCAGTTCTGAAAAATGGAATTCAGGGAGATCGAAAAATTCTAGAAAGCTCCACAAAGCTGCGATAACTGTACATATCTTTTAAAGTTCTATTCACATACACATCAATGTCTCCAAGTTTTACACACTAACAAGCTACAAATATTCCACCACTGTACTAAACATTACTACTAACACTTCATTCTAACTCACAATTTACTTAATTGCTTTCATGGGAGAGGCATTTTATCAAGAAGACTCCATGTTCCTGACACCTTACTCAAAAGCATATGTAATACTATACTCACATTCTTAATTAAGTCTGTATCTTCCATATACAGAACAAATTCGACTTGTAGCAAAGTTCGAAAAAATGAATAATCTTTGAACAAGGAATCTGGAAATACAATATTTGGAATTAAAAAGGTTGAATAAACCAGAATATTATTTTAATATAATTCATTTTAATTTAAAAAAATCCTGTTTCAATAGAACTTACCCTTTGTGTATTCTGACATTTTACTTGTAGTACACATAACAAAATTCAGGATGCAAATATGAATACAGGCTAGACATACTGGATTGGCATAAATTTGCAAGAATACACTTGGATAAGCTTCAGTAAGGGTTTGTTCTGTTAGTCTGGAACCTGTTCACAAAAAATTAATGTAATTGAAAGAGAAAAATAAAATACACATAATTGGAATAAAGTATAAAAACTACAGAAACTACATTAAAAAGTCACAAGAACAAAGCAAATCACCACTTAGCAATTGAAGTGTCTGATGAAAACACATCATAACATAGTAACACAACCATGAAACAGCTATTACCTAGATCCTTATGTCTTATGATTAGCAGCTGTCTTATGATCAGTTGCCGGGACTGCATGGCCTCTTCCCCACCGGTGTGTGCAGGTTATGACAGGGTGGTTAGGATGAAATGTTCTCCCTCACAAAGCCCCAGTCCACATAAGGAAGATAATTGGATGGTGGCAATGATATAAGAAAGGAAATGAGAACC
>BLKR01016688.1:0-22094 GCA_011170035.1 Teleogryllus occipitalis | reverse complement strand
GTATAAAGCGCGAGATTAATATCTCAAAAACTTGATATTTTTGTTCCCGACTTACAGAAAACTTATTTGTAACGGTAAACGAACTGCAGATTTGATTTTTCTGTATTGCTAACAAAATAGAAATTAATTCTAAGCTCTGCAACCACTACATGCAAAAGGAGAGCTCAACAAAACGTGCGCATAGTGAAACTAGATTTAAGTCCAGAAGCAAATCAAGGGGCCATCTCAGCATTTGCTAAATGGATCACAGAAACCAGACAAAACCCCGATCGAGATGGGGGGTCATTGACCTGGATGCTGAATTACATTACTTGTTACAGGCATATTAAGTCATTTTTACTTTCTTGTATACATTCGTATATACGGGAGAAATATACGAAATACAGAGTTATGTAATGCTGCGGAAAATCGATTTCGAGATTTCAACGGAAATACACGCTTTGGGATCCCCTGATACCGAAAAAGTAGTTTTTTTTTTAAAAAAAAGTCCGTCCGCCCGTCCGTCCGTCGGTCCGTCTGTCCGTCTGTCCGTCGGTCCGTCCGTTTGTTTATCCGTCTGTCGTATGTGAACAAATCTAACGCCAAGACCACACGTACGATCCATCCTGTTCTATTTGAAGCGCGATGACGACCTGCTTCCTGAACCCAGCACCGTGTCAAACATGCAAATCGTATGAATAGGAGCGTCGTAAAGTGAAATTTGGAAAAACACCACCCCCTCCCCCTTCGCTCTTCCACTTCGTTACGTCACCCGTTCGTCGTGGGCCATCCCTCAACGGGCGGCACAGTCAGCTCCGGCGGCCTGTGGCGCGTGAGGCCGAATTTTCAGGCAGGCAAGCCGGGAAGTCGGTTTATGCTTTCGCAGTGTTGGGAAAAATACTTTAAATTTAGTATTTAAATAGATCGCCAAAATACTTTTAAATACGTATTTAAATAGTACTCAAAATACATTAGTTTTTGAATTGCTAAACACATACGTATTTAAAATACTTGAAATACTCAAAATACAGTCAGTACAACACTTTCGCATTATAACTTTTTTATTGCAAAATATATTGTAATTGTTAATTATATTAAATTACTAAATGACAGCCATAAATTTCTGAACAATAATTCAAATCTTTGAATGTAACTTTCACTTATACTTTCACAAAAACACTTTCAAATATAAAATGACATCAAAAATATATCTAACTCAAATAAAGGGAATGTCATTTAAAAAAGACTAATTTTTCAAACAAATCATCAGACAATAAACCCCTAGATAGCAAATGTATAAAACCGCAAAGGCAAACAGTCATCAACTGGCGAGGATGAACATAAACTAGTGTCATAAGGAATAAACACTTTTTTACTGTCATATAATTGTCCATCATTTTTAATGATTTAGGCTTATCATTTAAAAATGAAGATAAATAAAATCAGGAGCTAAAAGAGGCTTTATTTTTGTTCCAAAGAGGTCCGTAACTCGCAGAATCAAAAAGAAACTAACATAGTTATCTTCATCTATATGTAAAGTATTTCCTTTTCTAAATACATATATTCGATGTATTTACAAACATCTCTAAAATACATGTTAAAAAACTCAAAAATATAATTTTGCAAATGCAAAATGTATTTAAAATATGTATTTCAAGTACAAGTATTTAAATACCGCCCAACCCTGTGCTTTTGTTCCTTTGCATCTCAGTATTTTTTTCCCCACATATCGAACTAGGGATGCTGTAACAGAGTCTCGTATCATCTGTAATAGTAGTATAAAACTATTTTGTACTCCTACTATATAATTTACTCGTACTATATAATCCATCAATTCTTCACTTCAATATCTGAGTTTCCAAGATTTGTAATAATTGTGAGACTCCATCTTTATAGTTCACGGTGAATTATCTCTGCGAGCCTGATTCAGTCTTCTCAGTATGAAACCATGGAGCAGGTAGTTGCTCCGTGAGTACCTCTATGCATCGGGCAGTCGTTCTTTCACCGCTAACCACCGCGAAGGACTAGGCTAAAGTGGCCGTGGGGGAGGGGGTCCAGGATTAAAAATTCCGGTCACGGCCGTCTCTAGTAACGAGAGAGACGCTGCCAGAGACGGCCGTGATCCGGTATGGCACTGGGACAGTGGTTCGCAAAGAGACAACGTTGCGAATGCTCACACCAAGTTTACTGATTGGCTGGGTTATCAACCATATATTAAAGGCGGATGACAACAATACTCGCTCTGTGCGTCTCATAGAAAGCACGGGAGAACAATCGGTAATAGAAGGCGATTATAAACAGGGTTGGGAAAAATACTTTCAATTTAGTACTAATTAAATACTTCGCCCAAAAACTTTGTAAATAAGTATTTAAATACATACTCAAAAAAACAGTTTTTGATTCGAAAAAACCATATGAAATACTAAAAACACAATAAATAGCCTATTGCATATTGACAGTCATTCAAATTTCTGAACAATAACTAACTATAACATACAAATGTATTCAAATATAAAACAATATCAAAAATAGGTCTAACACAAATAAATGGAATTTCCTTAAAACGACTACTTTCTCAAACAAATCATCAGAAAATAAACTCGTAGTTAGCGAATGTATAAAACCCGCAAAGGAAAACAGTCATTTATCTGAAATGGATGAACCGAAATTCGTGTTATAAGGAATAGCATATTTTTTATTGTCGGATAATTGTACGATTTTTTAATTATTTAGATTTATCATTTAAAAATGAAAAGAATTCAAATTCAACAGCTGAAAGATATTCACTAGCAGAATCAAACAAAAACAAACTATACGTGTTATCTTTTTTTCATTTGTATTTATGGTATTTTAAATTTTTTTTAATAGATCTATTTCATGTATTTAAATATATCTCCAAAATACATGCCCCAAAATACAGTTTTTCAAATACAAAAAATATGTATTTCAAATATAATTATTTAAATATTGTCCAACCCTGTCTATAAACAATTCGGGATCAGCAATCTACTAATCACGGTTCCCAGCTTAAGCGTAGCATATTGTGACGTCGTGGGAACACAACAGCAATCACAGACACGAGCTTCAGATATTTACATATTTATTAATAAGTATTTACAAAAAATAGTTTTACCCGTTATGTACAGCTCTGATAGACACTATCCCCCGATCGCAGGAGCGATCCTTAAATGATGCAAATCTGCCTGACTCGTGGCCCTCGCCACTCCTCAGCGAGCTTACGCGCACAGCGTCGAGCTCCGGTGACCGCTGTCGAAAAAATGTTCCACAGCGGCGTCCCAACATATGGGTTGCCCTACGAGCATAGCTCGTCTCCGCACCGCTCTGGGCGCAAGTTTTGTGCGTTCGCACGAGGTTTTCACTCAGCTCAAAACCCACCCCCGGGAAGTAACTTGTGCAGTTTTGTTAACGCACGAAGTGCAATGTACGTTCACGCCACTGCGGTGCGACCATTCCTACCCTTACGGGCATCTATGGCCAATCCTGCAACATGAAAGAGAAAAAGCAGATCAAAAAAGATGTTTGCCAACCGGCGCGCGCATTGCGTGTGCAGTGATTCAAGGCTTATATTTCAAGTCTCATTTCGCTGTTTCAGATTTCTCTTACTCCAGGAACTGCTTGGGTCGCTTATACTTCGCCCGTTTATCGGGTTCGTATGAAGCGACCTCAGAAATGAGAGTGTTTTCCGGGTCAGCTGCTTTTTCAAAAAATTTAGTTGTAATGCTTTTGAAGTTATCTTTAAGCAGTGGCATTGAAATGTCGCGATGCAAATCTCTTATGAGAGTGTACCTGGGGGCGCAGAGGGCGGCCCTTAGGCATTCATTTTGAACTACCTGCAGTTTATTTAGATAACTGTCAGCTGCGATTGCCCAACTGGGGCATGCGTAGTCCATTTGTGGCCTAATAATTGCTTTATAAAGCGTGAGGCAGTTTGCCGTTGACAGTTTGCTTGTGAAATAAGCATCGCAATCGGCCTCTGGTCTGCCACGCTTTCTTCTGCCCGTTTTCAATGTGTAGGTTAAAAGTGAGTGATTTGTCTAATGTCACTCCTAAATATTTTACACTTTTGGCCCAGTTAATTACATCTCCACATAGCGCGAGCGGCCTCGGCTGCGTGAATCTCTGTCTCCGTGTGAAAAGCACAGCTGCGCTCTTACTTACATTGACTTTGACCCGCCGCAGCTTCAGCCACTCCTGGATCTGTGACAAATGTTGATCCAAATACTTCTGGAGAAGCTCGATACTTTTCGACGTGGCTATTACAGCCGTATCGTCGGCGTACAGGGCGAGTTCCGTTTGTAGGGTGTGAGGGAATATCACGCACATAAAGGCTGAAGAGCGTAGGAGCTAGCACGCTCGCTTGCGGCACTCCGGCCTGTATGGCGCGGCGGGTAGATTTAGCATTCAGGAGCGTTACTTGAAACGTTCTGTTTGCTAGGAAAGAGTGAATTAGGTGTACAAGGTAGGTCGGAAGGTTCAAGGAATGGAGTTTGTAAAGGAGGCCGACGTGCCAAACCTTGTCAAATGCGCTGGCAACGTCGAGGAACACTCCGCCTGTAAATTCGGCTCTCGTTGAAGTTGCGTCTGATGCGGTCTGTAATTCGCACAGGCTGATGCGTCGTGCTGTGGCCCGCGCGAAAGTCAAACTGCTCCTTATTCATTAGTGCATTTTCTGAAAAAAAAAATCACCCCCGCGCTTTGCGCTCTTGCTTATATACCTCCCAGACCACGTGACACGCAACGTCATCTCGCTTTCGCGGGGCACTTCATGCCACGTGACTGTCGCGCCGCCACGCATTTTGGGCATCCCTGTCCCTGGATTCCTGCAAGTTCTCAAAATACCTCGGGGTGCCTCCGCCCCTAGCTACCGTCTATTCATTCTACTTCCTTTCTCTACCCAGTATTCTCTGGCGCCCTAATCCTGCGACATGGTGCCTGCAAGGCGCCGTCTTCCTGCTTGCTAATGCAATACGTTACAATATTATACGTATATCACGAGAAGAGTCAGGAAAAATGTATAGAATAAATTTGCAAAATGTAAACATAAATATGTAAGGAAACCGCTAAAAACGAATATTTAAAATCAGATATTCGTACAATATGAAACATCAAAATTCATTTGAAAACATTTAGTACAATTACACTGTATACGTACCATTACGGTACAGTTTTAAATAAAAACTAGCGATGACACAACAGCATATACTTTCTGGCATTATTTCTAAATTTGTCCGAAATGGTAATTCTTTTAAGCGTCCCTTCTATCCGTAGAAAAAGTTCGGAGTGTTTTGGGAGAAAAAAATTTTTTTTTTATAAATTACATAAATTGTATGCCCAAATTACGCTGAAACTACGCGTTTCTTAATAAACTGTACATGATCTTTGTAATCTTCGAAAATACGTCGAGTTCGGCGAAAATGGGACTAGCACCATATTTTTTTATCGTCTTTAAACAAAAAATTGGAGCGGTTTTGGGGGCAAAATGTTAATTTTTTTTATTGCCTATATTTCGCGCCAATTACACGGAAACTACTCATATTTTCGAAAAATTGTTCATGATTTTATTTCAAGATCTGTCAGGACAGATCAGTAAGGAAAAAATCTATCTTCAATATTATATTTGTAGGAAGACGCCCAAATAAATTGCACGTTAGCAATTTTCTAAAAATAAGGAATGTCAACAGACACGATACTTGCACCATTCACTTGCGTTCTTTACACTATCCGAGGAGAAAATTTAGTCAAATAATTTGGTGCCATTTTGAGAAGATTTTGAAAATTGTTTTGAGGCTACATGTAAAATACCCCAAAAAATCAAAATATCATTTTCAAATTCCCAAAGGCTCAAGTTCGTTCAGGTAGATTGGGGAATATCAATTTCGGAGAAAATCGACTGAACGGTTTAGGCGTTAGCGTTGACCACAAACGGAAACACGTTTTACCGTCAATCGACTTTTCGATATCAAGGATCCACAAAACATCAAATCTCGCCACACGACAGGATAGAGGAAGTAATTCACTGTATAGCAACGGGATTTCCATTTAAATCTCCACTTTTTTATGACATTTGTTATTTTACATAAAATGAACATTCGTGTAATTACATAAATCTATCTACATTTACTCCTTCTTTCACCACCTATTAGCTGCAACTAGATACTATTGGACGTTACTGTCCTTAGTACGGGGATTCGGGTGGTCTACTACTGAAACATGGAAACGCTTATTTACATATTAAATGTTGCATATTTACAATTATCATATTGCACATTTACAATTTATACTTTTGCCATTATTATGAAAAACCATAATCAGAGAAAATCCGCATTGAGAAAATAATTAAATGTTGAATATTTACAATCAATTGCCTATTAATTTTGTTTTAGACACTGTGGCATTGTTGGTATTACTCGGGATAAATTTATTTCTTCTTTAGTGACCTCCTCCTCTTTTGATTCAATCTATTGTTGGTTTTTGACTATTATAATTTATTTTCAAAATTTTATATTTCGTTATATGTCCTTTCGAGTGATAATAGATCTAGTAAGGCGTCCACTGACAGCTCAATATCATTTCGCGTATCTATCTCGAACCGCAGTGTAGTCCACCTTAGGCATTCACACAATAAGTGAATAGCGGTCTCCTCCTCCCCGCAGCCACAGTTGGGAGAATCAACTAGGCCAAGATTGTGTAATTTGGCTTTAAACGGCCCGTGTCCACAAATAAGAGTTAAGGCCATTATACACGGACATATTAAGTCCCTTAAGTCCAGTATACACGGTACAGATTTCGTGCAGATTGGATGTACAAAAAACGTGCAGTTTTGCTGCGCGTTTTCTATATGAACATGTTCATAATTTTTCATGCAGAAAGCCTACAGTTTGGCTCAAGCACTTCTAGTGGCAGAATGATTCACTAAGGGTGATCGGCCATTGTGATTTTGTGGTTAGGTGTTTCAAAGTTCGATTTTGTGAAGTGATATATTGTTATAAACTTCCTTTTTCCCAATTCTTGACTTCCTATTTTTATTCTCTATGCTCCTCATGGTAAAATACCAAATAAAGATCATAACCAGAACGCACATACAGAAATACCACCACTGGCAGTACTCGGACGGTGCAATTCAGTTGATTCTCTTTAGACCCCCTGACGGCGGCCCATGGCGATTCGTGCAGAAAACGTAGACCGTATACTACTCGCCGCGCAACTTTTCTTGAACAATGATTTTGCTCTCCCTTGAGCAATAAACAGTTGAAGGCAAAAGCTGGCAGCGATCACTGATAACATTCTAAGCATTAAAACTTCGTTGCCGCGAATAAAGCTAGTCAAAGCTGGATGCTTTCATAGTAAAGAACTTCTGTTCAGGTTTATTATCAATAACTAAAGAAATGACTGAGGCAGGTCCAGGTTCTCTAAGGGAGGCTATCAAGTGTTCCTGCTGTTGCCTACCCAGAGCGATGACCTGGCCGCACATGTAGCAGTTTGACTTTGATTTTTCAGATGTTGGCGTTACTGTAAATACTCTTGTGGCCAATTTTGTAACGAATACCCCCACTCCGCCCGCATTTCCTCAATCCATCGTTCAAGAAAAGTTGCGGGAGTAGTATGCGACTTTTGGCTTTTGTACGTCGTTTGGAATCTTGAAGTTTCTGAATAGAAACTGAATGAGAATCTGCTCGAAAACTGTACCGTGTATACTGGACTTTACCGTCACCTCAGGGGAGACTTCTATTACAACTTTCAGACGACGATGTCTTTTCTAGCTGCCTAATTTGTTGCACTGAGGCGATATATTCTTTTCCAGGAGAGAATTAATTTCCAAGACGTATTTCCTACGTTTACTCTAGTGAACGTTAAGATTCAGGTTTACTATAACCGAATCTTCTAATGCTTATTTGTAATGTGAAACGGGACCAGTGACTTAAGTTCACAATAACCGAGGGTTCACGATATCCGAGTTTACTATAACTGGAGGCGACTGTATTCACCAGCCCAAGAAAAAGTCAGAAATAACATTAAAACTGAGTACTTACAATGAGGAGAATGTGTCTTTTAATAAAATTTATTTATGCATTGTAGTTACATACTTAATGCTAGAATTACCACAGTATAACATGAATTATGTACATGTAAAATATTTCAGAAGAAACAATTAGAAAAGTTTGTACACTAATCACATAGAAACAACTTTTGATCTGCAATAGCTGTTATGAAAAATACATACGATCTCCAAAGCAGTGTGTGATGCATGAGAGGCACATTACGTGCTAACATTTGTCAATTTTCAAACATAACTTGAAGATGATAATTTAAATTTTCTAGTTTAAATAGAAGATTGTTTAGAACAATTTCCATGTCATTCTAGATGATGATACAAGTTGTAAGGCCCCTAATGAAGGTGGGACCCCTTATGAACCTCCAGGATGAAAAGAATAAATGTTTATTTTCATAATAGCAAAAATAAACACTCATATTTAATTTTTCTTCGTGGTAAAACATTTAATGTCATTGACTACCACAACCAACTTATATCACAGTATAATGTTTACTTTAAAAAACTCTAGGAACACTTAATGTGGCAAACAATAAAATATTTTAAAGAGAAATATCAACATAATTTTCTAGTGGTATTAATTTAGATATGGAGAACAGTTTCCTTCACACCATTATTTCCATTTAAAAATAAAAGTTTATCAACAAGATCATGTCCCTGGCTTGCTCGTCTAAGATCAAAGAGTACTTGGCTTTCCATAGGAATGCGATGAGGAGGACTTGCTGAGGCTGGGACACAATTATATTTATGAGCCAGACGTGCCAAATTAGGGAATTTTGCTGAAGCTTTAGCCCACCATTGCAATGGACAGTGGTCCAATGCAGCACTGCTCTCGGATTGGTATTGCACTAACTCCAGATCTGCTCGTTCCTCTGCAGGCATACTGTATTTACTATTACATAGATCTCCAAGTAGAAACTCCATTCCTGAGAATACAAAATATAATAAAATATGGGAAGAATCTAACTTCAAAACAGTAACAAACAACAGATAATATTGATGATTATCAGTAGTAATGTTAACTGCATGTTGCTAACTTCTATTTTCATTTACCTGCTAAACAGCTCTTTTTATCAGATGGTTCTTCTCCAACATTTGAAATCTGTTCTTTTTCGACACATTTAATGAGCATTTCTTTAATAGGTCCAGATATAGTGTTTTTACCATCTTCATTTGCATAAGGTAACAATTTAAATCGAGGATCTAACTTAGTTGCCATTTGAAGAAGTTTATTAATTATTGGATCACTATACCTAAATTGCCAAAATCATTATATTTTATATGTTTGTTATAAATTATACATTTAAAAAAATGTATTGCAAAAATTCAAACCTTATGGATAAATTTTCTGATATGGAAGTCTTGAAATTTTTGGCACTTTCTGAATCACTATCTTTGGGTTTCAAGTGTGAATTGCTCAACTCACATAGAAGTGGTTTGAGCAGAGATATACGAGGAGTCTTTTTTTCACTTAGAGCAATCATCGTTACCTGGAGAAAAATACATGGGTGTTATCCAAATTTATAGTACAGCTCAATTTCACATTACAAGCAGTTCCAAATGAATATTAGTTTCTTTAATGCAAAGTAAATTAAAATTTTATTAGAAAGGAAAAACACTCATTTACACTATAAAACGTTATTAGTTTACACAAATGAAAGGCTCGAGGCAGTAACAAGAAAAGCTTCATCAGCCACAGCAGGCCACCAGCTATTCATAAATTTTAATTCTTCATAAAAATGAATGAGACATATAGTAACAAGAAAAACCACTTTCACCAAAATCAAGATATTAACAATTACAAATAGCAGGATGTTTGCTGTGACTGGTGTTACTCCTCCAAATCCTCTAAATGATAATGATTGTCAGGAAATAAAATAATATAACAGGCTTAAACATTAATAACAAAATAATGTACCTAAGAATAAAATAATCTTCAATTATTTTTCATCTCAGTGTAAGCACAAGTCATAACATCAATAGTACTGAATAATTATAACTAATATGATTAAAGTTTAAGTTCACAAGACTTACTTTAAAAGGTTTTAATGCCTTAACTAGGTCTTTCATAATTTTCCATTCTGCTTCAGTTAACATAAATCCAACTCTTTCAGTGATATCAACTGAATTCAGAATTGAAATAATAATGTTTTTTCTTCTTAGGAATTGTTCTAACATTACATATGTTGATGTCCAAACCCGAGGATAATCCATTCTCAAAGTATTCTCTTCCAACTGCAACATTGTTACTTTTTACATAAATGATAGTTTCATAATATCAAATTAACACACAATAATCCATTATATTGCAAATACCTGTATCATTTGCTCTTGCATTCTTAATTTTGCATTATAAGTATTATTATGAGATATAAGAGCAACAATGGATCTACATTTACATAAAATATTTACAACTTCTGGTTGTTCAAAACAAGCATTTGCACATAACTGCAAATAAAATAAAATATAATTTAATATTTAAAACTTAGGATTTTGAATGTAAAGCAAATTATAGGCTTAAAAATGTTCATTAAAGAGAAAGGCACCAAAATATATTTAGAAATGAAATACAATCTACAAGGCTGCTACATTCAAAGAGATCCCACTTGGCAGATCCCAATATTGGGGTTTCCAAAGTCTGTCTAGTAAGCAAAAAAAAAATTTTAAAATGGCACTATTGTTGTCAGAGCCGGAGCTAGACAATTTTGGGCCCAGGGCAATGCTGAAACATAGCCAGTTGTATCAAGAAACTATGAGTTTTCTTTTTTTCAACAAATAACAAAAATTACAACTTTTAAACTAAAAAGAGTTTTTGGAAATATATTTTAAATAATAGTTTTAAGTTAAAGTATTTAGTGATCAAATAATATAATTTCCACTGTGATCTTAATATGCTAAAAAAAATTGTGTTTAGATAGTGTTTAATAAGGTCATTTGTTAAACACATGAAATAGTATTATGAATTTCAGTAGAACCCATTTAAAATGTCAGCGTCATTTGATTCATTTCATAGAGTCCTACCATATAAGTAATGACTATAATTAAATATTTAAGGTAAAAAATTAATTGAAAATTTTATGAAGAATCAGACTACTATACCGCAACTTTTAAAATGATGTTAACAATTTTCTCGAGTTCTAATTTCTTTTTCGATTTTTGGCTAATTTTTTCCCCATTAGTCCCATCACTGGGCCATCTTAGCTTGTGGGGCCCCGGACAATCGCTCAGTCTGCCCATGCCTAGCACCGGCACTGATTCTTGTGAACACATTTCTCTGTGCATCATTTTTAATCCGCACAAAACTAGTATTTTACTTCTGGGGCATTGCTTTTGGCTACTTCTTTCTATGTGTGGGTGAATGTGTGTATAAATAAGAACACCAAAAATACAACTTAGTAGAAATTAGCCAGAAGCAATGCCCCAAAAATAAAAATACTAGTTTTGTGAGAATTAAAAATGATGCACAGAGAAATGTGTACATTTCCCATTAAAAGTGATGCATTATTGCCATAACTACAAACAATATTTCCTAGACATATTTAATATTTTAAAACAAGCAGAAAAAATGCATCTATAAATTAATATGAAAAACATTTCCGTATTTTAATATTACATTTTTTAATGACTGACCCTCTGTATAAAACTTCTGATGATGATAGTTGGTATGTCTAGAAAATGTGACAAATGCAAATCTGGGTTGAACAGAATTTATATGATTTAGTAAATTGGCATTAAAAATGAATTAGGGTAGCAAACACATTGCATTCAATGAACAACATGAAACAATATTTCAGTGCTGTTACAAACTAAGTACATATATTAATGTTGATTCTAAAATTACAGAAAATACACACAATAGGAAATCCTACATTGTACAATTTACAACTATGTACATTGTAATTAGTTTTAGAGATGAATATTAATTTTAAATGTTATTCCTCATACATAAATAAACTTTTTTTTATTAAATGACATTAAAAATGCACAAATACCAGTGTTGAAATGAAGAAATCTGTTAAGAGATAGATTTCACAATGTAGACAACAATTAATGTTTCCACATTAAATTGTAATTGCAACTATTGCATTAAAATATTTCACATATTTCAATATCTGTGAACTAACTGTAAATAATATTATTTTGTTTATGAACAATATAAAAGTGATGACTTTTTTACTATACCTGCAAACTATGCACAAGACATGGAACCAAGGTTAGTCCTTTCTCTGCCAAGGCCATCAATATTTCTTGTTTTGTAGTAGCAGTGATGACAGCAGTTACATTCGCCAGTTTGATATCCCACTCAGAAAAAAATGTGTCAAATACATTTCCCCATTGTGCAGTATCCATTTCTGAATCGCAGTGTAAAGTACCCAACACTTTTGTGTCAAGTACTGGATCAAATGACTGTTGAAAATACACAGATATGGTTATAAATGATTCTCCATTGGCAATATTCCATTCTTCAACACTTAAACCCATTTCTCCTTGTTGACATGATACCGTAGACTGAACACTCTCTTTTAAAGTATCATAAATTCTTGGAATTAGCTCTTCTTCAAGTTTAGTTTTACTGGGAATTTCACATGGAGAGTGCAGTGTCTTAATTAGTCTTTGGAAACCTCGTCCTTCTACAACATCAGGTAACTGAAGGTCTAGGATAACAAATTCTGCAATAGCATCTGAAATTGCTTTGCCATCTATCATTTGGCTATTTGTATTTTCTTCTGGTAAAATTGGGGCCACATTTTGATTTCCTTTTCCAAGGCTACTACTTTTCAAGACAACCTGCTCATTTTGGTTACTAGATGATGCATCATCATCTATGCTCTGAAGAGTAATATTTGGATCTGCAATGAAGTGAGTATTACTTTCTTTTTGTGGTACTGTTACATCTGCAACTGTTGTGAAAATATGGGGAGTACTGGGAATCTTTTCTTGCTTTTGAGCATGTTTCTCGTTAGGATCTACACTAGGTTTTATGGGTTGATTTGCATTTTCCAATTCAAGCAGTTCACGAGCATGTTTACTTAGTAAGTGCATCTTCAAGCAGCTCGTGTTATTATTATAAGCAAGCTGTGTTTTACATAACGTGCACACAACTTTAAACCTGGAAAGAATTTTCCCCTCCTCAGTTGCAGGAAAGCCAAAGTATTTCCAATAAATGCTCCTCATAGACATGGGCACCACCAATTTCTTGTAATTAAACGTATGTTTTTCCACCGTTAGTTCAGTTAGTAGTATTTGCACATTCATATCCATAATGTTTTAACCAACACAGTTTTCTTGCACACAGGTAACCAATTTGAACCGTGTTATCGTAAATTAGTTATCATTGGTGCACACGATACGAACTCGTTCGATACGTTCAGAAAATATTTTCCGAAAAACATTGGCAAATCATGACACAATCTGTAACGTTACTGAAACAATTTCTTTCTTCAATAACGTAACAAATATACTCCCAATTACTTTAAAAAATCAACTTTAAAAAATCTTGTAATCTAAAGTTCCAAATTTACCGCGATATTTTCGATAATCGACTTTTGACAAAGATATCGAAGTTCAATCCCTCGCAAGCAGTCACACACCACCAGACCGCCATTAAGTATCGACTGCTGGTTGCAACACACAACGCAAAACGACGTGCTCTTCCTTCTCGTTTTCTCGAATACTACACTACAAACAGTATATCTCAAGTATTTGTTACACTATATAGATGTCCAGAATTACGTCACAAAGTGTTTGGGTGGCAATCTCTGCTGTGATCTCACTTAAGTTGGCACTACAACAATCGGTTGCCACAAAACCAAATACGCCACCATTTAGAACTATTTAATTGCAAATTAATTACGAAAAATATAATTTAATTGTTCTTCAAACTTTCGAGTAATTAATTTTGAGCTGCCGGGCGCGCCCGCCGACAGGCCGACCGCATGATTTCATTTTCCTTGCGAATGGGACTTTAGAGCTCTCTGAATGGTCAGTGCTGGCGGCGCTCGAAACACGTTTTAACTTCTGGCTCGTTCTCGAAAAGATCCGCGGTACGGCCCTTGTGAAAACATGCATATTTGTAATGTTTACTGAGGTTTCTTGATGTAGAAATGAGTTTGGAGCTGAATTTCCAATTGCGATGTGTGAAATAAATGAGAGATTTGCAGTCCGTTTTGTAAGCATGAAAGTCAAAAGTAAGATATGGATATCAGATGAACTTTCTGATGGAACAAGTTAATTCAATTACCTATCATTGTCAGAATTTTTTTCTAAAAATTAATATTGAATGTATCATTGTTAGGCCCGCAACAGACTACACCGAGGAATGCGTTGCGAGAAATGTGCGACGTGAAATGTGGAAAATCCAAACAATCCTCACACACTAGAAAGAGTTTTCTCATTCGCCTCTGTGGAGGGGAAAGAGTTCCTCGCTCGAGTCGGTCAGAGAACGAGTTTCCTCGGACACATTTCTACTCCATTTTTATGACATTTAGGCCTTCGCTGCAGCAGGAAAACACTTAACAATGCGTAAAACTGACTGAGGTTATAATATTTAGCAGTAAAAAACATGAAAAAAACAAACAGTTTTTATAATTGTTTACTGGAATTTTCTCTTTAAACGGGAATGAACAACAAAATATTTGTGTGAAAGATATTCTTACTTGAATGAAACCCGTTATAATGAGCAATATAAAAATAAAATTTGAAGCAAGAAACGTGAAGGGTTTTTAGAAAGAATTTAATTAATTCATTATTTTCTTAATTTGTATTTATTATTTATGAATGAATTTATTACTTATGAATTTTATTCTGAATTAGTTGATCGTTCACAACTTATTCATAATTCAACCAATAAATACAAATAAAACAGAGGCGGGGGAGGGGGGAAATTACGGAGCTCAAGAAAATATGCACAGATTGTACTCCTCTCTTAAAAGTCATATACGTTCCAGTGTTTTACATTAAATAATGATTTGTATGCAATGCAGTGATGTATTTCGCTTTAGGCAATTCAAACTAGTTAAACAGATGGTTTACGATTTTGGCAGCAAAACAACGATTTCACGGGTTAATATTATACAAGAGCATTTAATAAAACAAGAAATGGGACTTGTAGGTGATCTCATAGCCAACTGCTGTCCCACTCTCGGCTTAAAACGCACAAAGGCATTTCAAAACATCGAATAACCTATTTCTAGGGTGTGGACGCAGCCTCGCCGCCTCTTTCCACATTTCTCGTCGCACATTTCTGGCAACGCATCTCTCGGTGTAGTCTGTTGCGGGCCTAATGAAGCCCACCTCGAGTCTACAGGACTTAAGTAATTAGTATGTGGAGAAAAATGATCTTTTTTAGATACTTCTTTTCATAAAAATATGTAATAAAACTGAAGAAAATTGATAGATTAAAAAATATTTTGTGAAAATAGCAAAATATGTAAAATGTGTAATACTACAAATGTGTACTATATATGTAAAAATATGTAACGAAATAATTATTTATATTGTGTTAAGATGGCGACGATTCGCCAAGATTTGTTTTGAGAACGGTAAGTAGAAAGACAAAAAATATGTAATTACATAAAAATCCGGTCTCTATATTTGAGTTTTTCTAACGTGGCTGCTGAGGGTAGTGTCTCCAAGGTGGAATTGGGCACGACTTTTTGCGTCTTTCTTGGTCCTGCCGCAAGATGTCGCATGATTGCAACCGCATCAAGCAACGCAAATTACAGATTACGTTGCCACTGAGAGGCGTTGACGAGGTAGATATGAGTCCATGAGCTACGCTCCTACCTACACACCTAGATCGTCTTACAAATGTAAGATTTAAATAATGTAACATTTAAATCTGCACTTTTTTATGACATTTGTTATTTTACATAAAATGAACATTTGTGTGATTACATAAACCTATCTACATTTACTCCTTCTTTCACCACCTATTAGCTGCAACTAGATACTATTGGACGTTCTTCCTTATTACGGGGACCCGGGTGGTCTACTGCTGAAATATGGAAACGCTTATTTACAATTACGTATTAAATGTTGCATATCTACAATTATAATATTGCACATTTACAATTTATACTTTTGTCATTATTATGAAAAACCATAATCAGAGAAAATCCGCATTGAGAAAATAATTAAATGTTGAATATTTACAATAAATTAAATTACATATTCATTTTATTTTAGACACTGTGGCATTGTTGGTATTACTCGGGATAAATTTATTTCTTCTTTAGTGACCTCCTCCTCTTTTATTTAAATCTATTGTTGGTTTTTGACCATTATAATTTATTTTCAAAATTTTATATTTCGTTCTATGTCCTTTCGATTGATAATAGATTTGGTAAGGCGTCCACTGACAGCTCAATATCATTTCGCGTATCTATCTCGAACCGCAGTGTAGTCCACCTTAGGCATTCACACAATAAGTGAATAGCGGTCTCCTCCTCCCCGCAGCCACAGTTGGGAGAATCAACTAGGCCAAGATTGTGTAATTTGGCTTTAAACGGCTAGGGGACTTCTGGGGACTAATACTTTTGGTTCACTATATCCGAGATTCACTATGACCGATGATGTCAAAATTAAATAGAATTTCCCCATAACGATTGATTTTATTAATATAGATATGCAGTAAAATACAGTAATAACATTAACTGAAAATTTAAATATCTTTATTTGTCCTTAAAAAGTCAATTATTTTTAATTGTTTACTTCGTACTATTTCATTAGTAATTTCTCTAGGTCTTTCTCGAGAATTCTCATACTCGATTCTGTATTGTCCTCTGTCTCTAGGTATCGCAATGCAGTACTGATATCTTTCAATGCCTCTTGCACTGTTGTAACACCGTCCCACTCTCCGAGCGGCAAGCGCTCTGTGAAAAAACTGCGGTGTATGCTCCCGATTATACCACAGAATTTCGGATCCAGGCAGATGCATCTCGGAGAGGTTTAGGTGTGGTTCTCTACCAGGTGAATGACGAGGGAGAAGAACAACCAGTTGTGTTCTTAAGCCGGAAATTAAATGAGGCCGAAATTAATTGTGGTACTACAGAACTCGAGTGTTTGGTTCTTATTTGGGACTTGGACAAACTCAAGATCTACCTCGACGGGCAGGCCACAATTCAGGTCGAAATCGACCACAATCCTTTGGTCTGGTTGCGTAACACAGCGGGCAAAAAAGCCAGGTTATTACGCTGGCCTCTTTTAATTCAGCAACTCGATTTGCGTATAAGTCACAAAAAGGGCACAGAAAATGTAAATGCTGACGCGCTTAGTCGCATGTATGACGAATGAATTGATACACTGGCGGGTGTAAGGAACACACACGTTCATGACAATGTATAAATGTCGGTGAAATTCTCTGTATATATTTTTGTAAATTCAAGAGTACATTCTTTTTTTGTGGTATTGCTCATATTATATGTAGATACATACATGTGTCAATAAACATCATTCAGAACGGCACATGTTGTATATAAAGAAACTATTGAATTGTATATATAGTTTATTCAATGTATTATGTACTGTATTTTACATTTCAGGATTTTATGTACGGCAAGATGCTTCAAGAATTATTATGTATGTATATATGTGTAATGTTTCAATGTAAGGTAAATGGCAAAATAGATAGGTGATAGAGGGTGGAACAGCCCACAAATTTTATTTCAAGCATCTTAATTAGATAGGTCTTGGTGTTCTTGTTTATTATATTCATGTTTCACGTAAAAAATTTAGTATGTAGCTGTCTTTGGCGCAAACTGAATATTTACAGCGACATAATAATGTAGCCAAAGTAATTCACCAGGCACTGGCAAAGAATTATCAACTTGTAGAACAGGAGCAACCCTATTACAAATGTAAGCCTCAGCAAATTATCAGTAATCATTTGGCACGAATATTATGGGACAGCACAATTATAACAGACAGGGCGGTTGAAGCTAACAGACCAGATATTGTCTTATTTGATAAAACAACAAGAAGAGCAATGATAATCGATGTTGCAGTTCCCACAGACGACAAACTGGTGTCAACTATTGCTGAAAAGAAACGAAAATACCAACCTCTCGCTGTGGAGTTGAGGGACATGTACAGGTTACGGAGCGTAGACATAGTGCCTGTGATAGTGTCAGCAAATGGCGTGGTAACCAAGGATTGGTTGAAAACTGGACAAAGGCTGCGATTAAAAGAAAAACACATCAGAACAATGCAAAAAGCCGCTTTACTGGGCACAGCAAATATAGTCAGGAAATTTTTGAGGCTCGATTAGGGAAGAACGCGTACTTAGAATATGAAGACATCACTTGAATTCATCAAAATGTAAAAGACTAAAAGTTTTGAGAACTGTACTAACACAAAACCATAAGTATAAGTATTTCTTCACCGAAGCTCCATAACTTCGTACTGACAAATTGTGTCTTGAGATTGTCCTCCGACACTTTGTGTAGTGAAAAGAAAACAAATAATAGTGATGATGATGATGATGATAATAATAATAATAACAATAATAATAATAATAATAATAATAATAATAATAATAATAATAATAATAATAATAATAATAATAATAATAATGCGTTTGAAGTTCGCCATCAATACATTTATTCAATGAAAATTTCGGAGAACTGTGAATGAGGGATAATTCAGTTTCTTGTATTGCATTGCAGTTTTTATTATCACAATTAACATTTTTCAATCGAATAGCAAAAAGTATATTATTTTATGAAATATACTAACAAAATTGTTAAAAATGAGGCATGAAGATTTTTACATAGGAGTTTTTTTGTTTTTTTTCTCCCTTTCAAAATTCAAAATTTATTGCTTGTTTATCCTTGAAAATAGATTTTATTACATGGGAGTTTTTTTTTCTCCCTTTCAAAAATTCAAAATTTAAGTAGTATATGACTTAGTGTAGGGATCACAGAATTTTGAAAATGTGCACACAATTCACTTTTCCCCATAGCACGTCATACGCAGTTTTTAACTGTTTTTTTTTTGACGTAAAATAAATAAATAAATAAATAAGATGGGGAATTTTGGCGTGAACGGAGAAGCTGCCCTCTCCAAGAAAGAAGTAAGTAATTCACCTGCAGCATCTGCAATTCCTTTTAATCCCTCAATGGTACGTGCCGCGCACGAAGCCACCCCCCACCCACACCCGTCCCCTCGGCTACGGCGAATGAACTGGGGATGGGTTTAAATACGGCGCGCGGGGAAATCCCTGCAGATAAGTGTTGCTCTTTGTGGACAACGAATCCGATGGACAAAAGGCGGCGTTTCTCCACCCCCATCGTGGACTAGATTTTGCACAAGAAATCTTAGGAATCCTGATGTGCCAATCTCTCTGTGGATCGCTGCGTCCTTCGAACCTCCCAAGATATTTCAAATATTTTCTGATTACTGAACATTCTCCGCCAATGGCCTCTGAAGTACGGAGGTCCGAAAAGTAAGCATAGCACACTTAAAAAAAATGAAATAAAACTTAAATTTTTTCGCTTTTTGTAGCTAATTTGTTTCACAAAAAATGAGTCGCTCTTCATTTGACCGAACTATTAAACATTCGGGTAACTTGACATCAAGTTAGCACCGCAAAGACAACAAAACCAAGAAATTACAGAGATAAGTAAAAAATTATTACACGGACATTTGTCGGTTTTTGTTGTTAATTATTTTTCTCAAAAAAAGTTTCGTTGATATAAAAGTATTACTGAAAATGCGAAATTACGCTATTTAATAGTATACGACCGTCAATTTCTCAAATATTTGAAAAAACGAAAGAATATGTCAATTTAGCTTTTATGTATATTATGAATTCCATTTAACATTATCTGTTCAGAAAAATTAAACAAATAATTTCGGAGCCGTTTTTGAGAAGATATTTGGTTTTTGAAAACTCGTAATTTGGAGCTAATATTCACAGAAATCTTTTGAGTTTTCGAGAATCTTTGTAAGACATCATTTAAAGTACTTGTGCTCACATATGCAATAATGAATACAAATAGCCGGTACTCTGTATAGAATGTACTCTCTGTATAGTAAGTACACAAGAAATAAATATACGGTTGAAGTATTAGATTTCCAATCACTTCGTTGTATCCCAGTATCATAATTTCATCATTGTTGACAAAGTAAAGTTTCACACATTAACGAAACTTAATTTAAAAACAACGAATCAATCCGCTATCACGAGCCAGAACGTTAAAGATATCTGGAAATTGCAACGTTTTTATAAGGTTTCTAACGACAGACTGAAGTTGGAATTATTGGATATTTTAGACCAATAACTAAACATCAAAAACCGTAAATAATTTTAGATATACACACAATGCCGAATTAAAAGCAAAAATTAAATTAGAAGTGTTTTTTAAACGCATTCAGTTCATTATTACGTAACATTGCTACAAGTTGGAATGTGAAAGCAATTGAATCTGTTATTTTTAAAACCCCGTAAGTCACTCTCTTTTTCATTTTCGCTTTTTTGTGAGAAAATAGTAGCTGCAGGAGGCATTGTTCCATTAGTACATCCCGTAAATCAGATGAATAGAATGGCCGTAAGGATATTGCAAAATTTTGGTTTGGTTTTGAAACTCTGTAAGTCATTGACTTGCGGGGTATGTATGACTGTGTATGTATGTGTGTGTATGTATGTATGTATGTATGTATTATGTATGTATACAGGATGTATGACTAGGATATCACTGACTGATTGATTAAAAGAGATGTTCAACACGGAATATCATAGAAACACATATTTCCAGCAACTGTTTCTGTCATATGAATCATGTTTGATGTAGTTGCACATTGTCATTTCACATAATAGTAAAATAAATGTGTCAAATTACAGACTGAATATGCAATGTGTATTTATTTACATGTTTAGATAAAAACTCCTGATTAGTTTCTGAAATCCCGTAAGTCATAAAATTTTAAATAAGTCCAGTGACTGTTGCACTATTGATAGAATAAGTACATTACATGTCTCCCTGGCATTCTCAATCAAGATTTATGTTTCTGAAATTAAAAAAAGTTCTCTATGTACTTAAATATTTTCATAGTTTTTCTTGTTGTCCAACAACTTTACAAATCCTGACTTGCGAGGATTTATAAATAACCGATTCAATTTTGAAGTATCAACCTTTCCACATGGATGTATTGAGGTTATTGAACATCTGCTACCGGCATCATTTCATTCACAAAGCTTTAGTGAAATCTACTCTAGGCAAAAATACCCCGAATCCCCAGAAGTAACTCGCGGGCGGATGCAAGGATTCGAAAAACCCGACAAGAAGAATGTCTCAGCAGAAAAGACGCTGCAGGGAGAGGGCGGTATGTTTTAGAATTTCCTGGGAGTTTATATAAATGACAAAAGAAAGTATTTTTATGGTCCTATTAAACAACAAAAAGTAACGACTGATTATGGAAACTATTTAGCAACAAATAAATGACAATTTCCCGTGTGGCGATTTTTGATTTATCTTTAAAACTGATGGTTTTCTTGTAATCGTCGGTTTTCCTGATATGACTTTGTCAAAATTTCGCATTTTCGGTATTACTTCAAGAGCAAAAAAAGTTTTTTGTGCACTCTTGAGCAACAAATTCCCATATAATTCTGTTTTATTTATCCCTGTAATTTCTTTGTTTTCTTGAGTTCGCGATGCTTACTTGATATCGAGTTAGCCGAATCTTTTATAGCAGGGTCAAATGAAGAGCCAGAAATTTTATTTTTGCGTAAACAATTAGCAACAAAAAAGCGACAAATTTTTAGTCTAATTTCAATATTTTTTGAAAACATTGCGATGCTAACTTTACGGACGTACCATTTCATTAACAAAATTTTAGTGACACCTACAGAACCAGAACTCCCCAAGACCCGCTAAGAGATTAACTCGGGAGGATGGGAACACAAGGCTTCTGAAATACAATTCAGGAATGAGAAGAATCTATAGGCGGAAGACGCTGTGGAGAGGGCGGGCTCCAAGGGAAAGTGTATCCGTCCTCATCATCTTTTGGAATTTCCTTGGAGCTCTTAATGTATTTTATATTCCTT